>VZUI01041088.1:0-89652 GCA_013401135.1 Cettia cetti
GGGAGGGCAAGGCTGTTCTCAATCTTTGCTAATTAACACAGCTGCAATGTATTGGGGCAAGATTACCTTCAGCACTATCTCTATCTGCCCACACTGGGTCACAAAACACAATGCAAAGCGAACTTAGAACACCCCTAATCTTTATGAAGAAAGGCAACTCATTGCTCACCAGCTGCAGAATGCAGAACTGGACCCTGTTAGAAAAACAATTTCAACACAACAAGCCTTGATTTCAAGAGCATCATCAGGCTAGGTTATAATCAGCTGATTTTCATCTACCCTATAGATATGAAACCATGGGGCAGCCACAGCAGTACCCTCCAGACTGTCCAGGAGTTTCACCACTCTCACAGTATTTTGGAGACCCCTGCTAACATTTTGGTCCAATTTAACCACAGGACACAAGCCTCTTCAAATGCCATGCCCCAGGTCTACTTGAAGAGATTCTGCCATTACTTCAGAGTTCAGAGGTTTCTTTTTATAGAAGACTGTGTATTTGCCCTTTTCCTGTCCTCTGGTGACATGTTCTCCACTAGGTAAGCCTCAAAGAGAGTTAAGTGGGGGCAGAAGATGGGGCTCAGGAATGACAGATGTATACAAGTAATGGTTATTTATTTTAAGTTGGAAATTTCCCATCATCACTACCAGAGACATAGAAAATAACCACTTCAAGTGAAAAATAACAGCTTTTATAACCGCTTACTAAAAGTATGATTTTCTCCCATTCAAACTGAACTCTTTGATGTGCTTTATACAGCAATAATAAAAATTTATCCAGAAGATAAAGTTACTCGGTGTTTGCTGCATGGATTAGACTGCTGCTGCTTTCTGTAAGCAAATCAAAACCAGAAAAATAAATGTCATTTGCATTTTGTCAATAGGAAACATGCTGTTAGGCAGATATATAGTAGGGATTATACTGAAGTGAGTGTCTCACTCTTTTCACTGGAGTTTAGTTTCACCTTGTATCTTTCACTTATTGTACCAGAAGCCATAGCCAAGAGCAATGATGTTTCTCTACACAGGAACGTACAGAGTGACTCCACACAACAGGACAGTAACACAGGGAGCACAGTGGGGCTGTGCAATCTTCCTGCAAGGCACTGGTGGACCAATTCTTTCCAGCAAATACTGCCACAGCAAGATACCATTCCACACACCACGTACCCCGCACTGCTTTTGAGCTAGCAGTAAAATCAGGGCCTTGACTGCAACTGTTTGGCTTTTTCAACAGTTGCTGTATTTAACAGCACAGCAAAGAATGAAGAACACTGGAATGAAGGTAGACAGAGGAAGATTTAGCGAAAAGATTCAGCAAAAAGCAGAAGCGCTTCTCATGAGAGAAAAATGAACTTTCCCCGCGAGCAGTAGATGTAACTGTAGACAAGTGACTTTGGAAGGGGGACAAAACACAGAGACCAAGAATCAGTCTGTGTGGTATACTAACTTTCTTCCTTTTCTCACTTTTTGCTTCCTGACAGTTCCGTTTCCTTTATTTCCTAAAATCCCCTGTAAAGTAAAAAGCAAAACAAAACAAAAAAGGCACCTTCTTTTTAGATACCTATCCTTGTCTCAAAAAACAAACCCAAAAAAACCCTATCCACCCTACTCAAAGTGCCCATGAGACAAAAAATCTGAGAAAAAAAGCTTCCCAGTATCCTTTAGTTAAGAGAGATTACATACTTCAACCCCTAATCCAAATATTTTGGGTGTCTCACTTGAGCCCTCTTGCAGCTTCCAAAGCTAGATGTGTTTCATTCAGATGAGTCAATCCTGGGGACAAACTCCGCTAACAAAACTGAATGCATTTCTGGTTAACTACAAAACCATTCTTGCCTTTTAAGGCTTCATTCAATGTTTTTGCATCAGGTATTCTCCCCTGAGCCAAATCAAAACTCAGGAGATCGCTAAAACCCCATGCTATAACCCCACACGCCATTTTCCTGGCTAAACAAACTGAAAGGTCCACATTCCTCCTGGCACCCATCATATTAATGTACGCTACAAAGTGTACGTTCTGTAGAGGCTGGGGCAAAGACATGTCCAGACAGAGCATGCCAAACTGGCTGTGAGGGCTGCGGAGCAAACGCAGGAGCTGGGGAATCACCTACAGAGCTGAACAGACTGGGATCAGAAGAAACACACAACATCTTAGGAACCTCATGAAAATTTTCAAAAAAGACAAAAAAATCTTAATATCACGGTAGCCAGAGAAAGCAAAATGCATAGACAAAAGACACGGATTCTACACACTCAGTAATAAATTTTTGATTCTCAAAGTGCATACTACTTGGTTCCAAGGCAGGATACATTTGTATTCGCACAAAATCCAAACTGGAACTTAGGGTGCAGTCAGCTGATAAAATTGCCAATCTTTTCTTCAAGCTTCCTGGAAAGTAAGCATTATTGCTGAAGTGGCACCTGAGGTTGGCCAGAACAGAGGCTCTTCAGCACCTTGCTCAACAGTAATGAACAGCAGCTTCAGCATGCTGCCATTAAGGGTTAATTTTAATTTTGACTCTTGTTTGCCTGGTTGGCTATTCCCATAAATACCAACCCAGCAGATATAATTGCAAAGCAGGTATATTTGGTTCCAGTCACTCTGCCAATTTAGTGGCAACTAATGTTTGAAAATTGCAGGGTGTAAATTTAGCATAGTGGGTCTCACATCATGTTTTTACTGCTGGAGACTGTATTTGATTTAATGAGAATTAAAAGAAAGATACCACACTTTATGAAAGCTTTTCTGGTTTTTCACCAAATCTCTGGAAAGAAAGAAGTAAGAAAAATCAAACTGTATTGACTTGATAATGATGAAAACAGTGCAGCTCAAAACTGTGCATTTCTGAGTTTCAGCAGTCATGTTTTTCAAGTTGATGAGCAGAGAATTGCTAGAGCCAAGCAATGCCAAGACTTCTGCCAAGCAGCTATCAAATCTTCTTAAGGCAAAACAAGCAGCAGGAGACATCTTTGGAATACAAGGACAACCTGAACATATTTTCTCTGTAACAATAATGTTCAATTTTCTTTCACAGCCCCAAGAAATCAGTGACTGGCTAGCTCTAATTGTGACTCTCCCACTACTACTCACATACACATTTGCACATTCCTGTCCTTCTCACATACTACAAGAAGTTCAAGAGACAATGAAAACTGTACATAATAGGTATTTTTAAGGACACTGTGTTAAGCAATACACAGTACCAGACTGACAGCCACTGCATCTAAAGAGACCACCAGGGTAATGCATACAGACACTAGCCAAGGTTTCTCCTACTTAACAGAAGGGTGCAACAGAAGCAACAAAAGCAAAGCAGCCTCCAGCCTTTGGATTCCCACGAGTCAGCGTGGCAGTGCATCACTGCTGTTATGACAACTCTGATCCTTCCTTGGCAGAACAATGTTGCAACCCACTAGCAGTCCTTACTTGCTTCTGCTCATTTGGGGTTGGATTTTCTAACCAAATACCTAAGCAGACTTACTCCAGACTTACTGAGATTTTCAGTCTTTCAGCACCAGAGCTTCTGTCACACATAGCCTCTCTTCAAAAACACAGACCAGTATTTAAAAGAAGAGAAATCTTGCTGAACATTCAAAATTCACTTTTCTCCTAGGGAAACCTTATTTGAAGACACTTGGGAGCAATAAAGTTCTTAAAAAGGCACCTGAGATTCTTCACAGACTTATTTCTCTAATTTTGATTCCCAGTTACTGCAGTAATTTCCTTAAAAGTCATAATGAAACATTCTGCTCAGATCTTCTGTCGAAGAGTTGCAGTCACAGCTCCCACCTTCACTGCTGGAAAGCCCAGTAAACTGCAACCATCCATACACTGAGACTTTGCTTATTCTCTGAAGCTATTCCATTACCATCAGAAAAACAGACCTTAGGTGAGGTACAAAGTTCTGAGGTAACAGACCCTGCCAGAACTTTGAAAAATTAGTTAAACACTTCAGAAATGTTTCATATATTTTGCATCAGACAAGATGTAAAGCAAATGGAAAAAAAAAAATTAAAGAGAGTGAAGACTTTTCCTCCTATGAGAAAAGTAGGAGGGGGCTTTCATTTAACACAATTATCTTCCCTAAATTTTCCTTTCAGTCTTCCCAATACTGGCAAGTTACTGAAGTACGTGGAGATCCGCACTTTAGCAAAAAAATCACTCTCACAAAAGCAAAAAACATTTGGCCAAGCAGACAAATCCTGTGCTTATATCATAAAGATCATGAACTTAAGAACACTTTTAATATTCTTTTTACTGCACACAAAAAAGTCACTATCCTTCAAGATACTTCCAAAAAAAAAAAAAGAGGATGCTTTCATTGTTATTATCACTAATGGTCAATTTAACAGGACAGCTGTGCCATCCTGTTAGCAGGAGACATTACACAACACAACAAGACAGTAAGCCATACTGTCTAGGACACAGGATAAGCAACATGATGAGAATGGTGATGTCACTGGCTAACCTGTGACCTCATATATTACACAAGACATCAGGCTGTTCTGTTTTCAGAGACCCCCAAGCAAGCACCTAGCAGCCCAAATCATTCCAGACACACCTTTGTTCATCAGTATGTATGAGGATGATCATCACTCATTGTAACAGAATGTAAACTCCCTGCATTCAAGACCTAGAAGGACTGAGTTTTGTGAATGACACTGACAACTCAGTTGCATTCTCTTCAAGTCTGGAAGGAAGCCTCTCTGCATCTCATACTGCTTGGTGTGGAATGAGACTTCTGTGGCCCTGGTGACCGGCCCAAACAAAAGAGGATAGAGAGTCAGGAGAGGCTTCCTTCAGAATACCTCATTCATAATTTAACTGTAAACAGCTATGTAACTGGAGTGGCTGCAGGAAAAATTAACTGTACAGTTGTCTGTTACACTGAAAGCACTTCAACTGTGTTTGCTTTCTACTTAAGCAACAGGGCTTCTCTTTATTTCAAGGGTTGGTCCCTTTGGGAATAAAAAAGGGACGAAGCTCAACTAATAAATTAAAGCATTAATTTAGCTTCATTTTTAATCACTCAAGAAAGGCTGGATGTGATTATCACAGTCTTTCCCATTTTCCTCATCGCCTATGCAATAATTTTCACACATTCAATCACAATATAGTCTGTAACATAGAAAGGAAATATTTATGCACTTGTTGCCTCACTACAAGTTTTGTGTATGGATATTTCTGATTCAGGGGGTTAGCACAGAAATAGCATTACTTTTGACCATGTACACTGACCCATATTCTGTGAACAATCTGAAAGTATAAAGGGAAAACTAACACAGAAAATATAATGGAGCGCTAAAGTACACCCAGGACCAAGAAACTTTGTTCAAACTCTAAGTGCCCTAGACCATATAATTTCAAACACAAAGCAGATGATATGGCTCAGTCAGAAGCACTTAATATTGTCTATTAGCTCTTTGAACTATGGCTGTGTTTTCTCCAGATATTCCACAAAATAAATTTAAAAGTAATATGCTAAGTATTGACTACATGACAGCTGATGACTGCACAAACAAACTTAACTGAAGTGTTGTCTCCACCAAACAACATCTGCTCATTCCATGTATGAACTCAAAAGAGGGTCATGTGAAAAAGTCTATGATACAACACCCCAAACACAGACATCCTTAAGCTGAGGATAAAAGTTCTTGCTTCCTTTTGCCTTATCTGATCACCAAGTTCATTCGTATTCAACATTCAGCAGTCTGGAAGCTCCATCCAAAAAGCAGGAAGATGTTCTCACAGAGACTGCTACCACAAGGTAACTTTGCAGCTTCATCACTGTCATCATCTGAGTGGCCATTATGAATTTTTCAGTGTATTGCAGATAACCCTGTACCCAGTTGACATTCTTCATCACACTCAGACACAACAGACCATCAATCACACTGACTGCCAGAGAAGGCTGGTGACACAACTTTGCCAGTATGTCCACATACCTTCTGTGTTTCAGAAGCATCTTGGCAACAAGAAGCACACACTGACAGAGATGCTTTGTGATCAAACACTTACTTAACACTGAAAAAATTTGTATGGCAAGATCAAAACCATAGTAAAACTTTCCATGTAAGACAGGAAAGATTTCCATCCCCGAGGTATTCCCAAACCAAAAGCACAAAATTCATTGTGCCACTGGAAACCAGAAACTATTACTAAATTACTCCTTCCCCAAGTCTTTAATTCTTCCTTCTGCTACACCTTTATATCACTGAAGCTGCTAAAATCTCACCAGAAAAAAAATTCAAGGATTACCTTTGTTTGTGGAAAATAAAGTTTTAAGCCATTGTACTCAGACTTAAAAAATACTCTTTTCCCTTTCTCAAGTTGCTGTCTAGAAAGATATTCCTTTTAATACATGGAAGAACAGATTTAGGAACGTAAGGAAGCTACTTTGCTCTGTAAAACATCCTAGCTGCAACATTTAAGTCAAAACTCTCAGTTTGACAACTCCTCCATGGAAAACTATTTACTCCAAGTAGCAGCATCTTTTGTGTCCTCCTTTTCCCCTGAAGAGAGGCAAGAGCAAATACAGACAGAATAAAGTGCAGTAGGCTGAAAAGATTACCCGTTTTTATATTTCATTTTGAAACCAACACTTTTTAAAGGAAGCTTGGTAAATATAAACTGAAGCCAGAATGCAGTAGGTCTTTAAGGAATCCCACAAAGCAGCTGATTGACATCGATATTCTTTCCAGCCCAGTCCCTTTAAGGAAGTTTAAAGACATCAGAACACATTAAAACAAAACCAATAAAGGGTGTATGAGCACTGGAACAGGCTCCCCAGGGAAGTGGTCACAGTCCCAAGCCTGACAGAGTTCAAGAAGCATTTGGACAATGCTCTCAGGCATAGGGTGTGATTCTTGGGAGTGTCCTATGCAGGGCCAAGATTTGGACTTGATGATCCTTGTGGGTTTTTTCCAAATCAGGATATTCTGTGATGTCTGAGAATTGAGTTGCCAATTCATTTTTATACCCACAGCAGTTGAAGGCAAAAAGTTAATGCACTGAAACAAACACATCTAGGTTTTTTTAAAGAACCGTGATGCAAAATCTCAAGAATGTATAAAAATAGTAACAAAATCATTCTTGATGTTTAAGATAAAACTGAATCAATTTGGAAGTTATGTATGCTTATACAAAAAACCCAAAAACCCACCCCAAAAAACAAACTATATATTTCCTTTAATGCCTCCTTGTCAAACCAGACTCAGATGAAGCACATGCTCCAACAGACTGTGCACTGGTTTTTAGGATGTAGCAGTGTTCGAAAACATTTGGCACTGTCAATCCCTGCACAAGTGTTAAAACAGTTCAGATTCTGCAAGGTAAGGCAATGTCCCAAATTTTAAGAAAGTGATCAGAAAACATATGAATAAAGTCCAGTTGTAGCTATTTGTCTTTGGACCTTCATCTAGAAAAGTAGATGAAAGATGCTTGCACTGTCCTAGGGGATAAGCTCTATAGATAAATGAATACTCCTTCCCCATTTCTCATTTCTACATATGAGTGTGATACTACCCTGCTCCTCATTTGTATTTTAGCTCATATCTTACACAGAACTGAGACTACCCCATGCTAATAAAAATAAACACCACATATTTTCCAGGATATCTATTTTAAAGTTCCCCTCTCCAGCACCCAGAAAAGAAATCTGCCATTACTCCACCCTAGGAGACCGGAGGCATTAATTTCTTGCTATCAGGAAACACTGAAAGGAGAACCTGCACAATTCCAAATCCTCACCTATGTCTCCTCACATAAAAAAGTAAAACATACACAACTGTTATCCACTCCCAACCTACATATTCCCATTATAATGAAAAATGATCAGAAATAATAATGTGCTTCAAAATAGGGATATGAAAGGGACAAATGAAACAGCCCTCTCATACAAGCTTAGAGACAACAGCACCAGACTAAAGCAGCAAGCCTGTTCAGCACTTTGAACACCAGCAGGAGGAAAAGAACAAAGAAAAGAAGTAAAAGTGACAGTGACAGTGTATCACATGTGCAGGGCTGAGTCCTCCAAGTTCAGCCTGTCTGAGTTTCAGTCCTTTCTGGACTCACTGCTTTGCAGATGCAAAAAGAAGTACACCATTTCATCTGATGCTGTCTGCCCCATTCTTTTTGTAAGCTACTCCAATTTTATTGTGGCTCAAGGGCAAAGCACTCATGGAGGAGAAAGGAAAAGGCACGTGCACAACAACCTCATAAAACATTGGCAAAAGCAGAGGAGTGGAACTGACAATGGCAACTACCACTTCCTAGCGTCTTGCTTACCAAATCAATCGGAGATCAGCTCCAGCAATTAAGTGATAATGAATTATTGATGACACTCACTTTGGGGAACTGAGCACTTACCAGCATTTATGAAACTAAAGAAACTGAGGTGGGTAAGTACTATCCCCATTTTGCAGACAGCAGAAGGCAGGCAGACAGCAAACAATTCCATGACATTACGCCTTGCAGAGGATCACTTATCTCTAGCATGTTGTCTCAGTTCTGTTTGTACATGGTCACACATCACCTTGATTTGTAACATATTCCTGCTTCAGAGAGGCACAGTGAATGCTCCAGTTACAGAATTCAATAATTTCAGTAGCCACATCTTACTACCTTTTCAGAGGTGGGAAGAAAAAGGCTGCTCAAAGTAGAAGGCAGAGATATTGGAGCCAGGGAAAAACCACTTTAAAATGGGATCTTACAACATATGTTCAGTGGCAGAATTTGCCCTTGAGAAAGCAAAGAAGGTATTCAAGCCCTACTATTTCAAGATACTTTAAGTCTGTGCTTAACATGTCTTTAAGTCAGCCAACTTTTTTTGCCAATGCAAATATATTCAACTAGAAACTCAGAAGAAAGCCAAGAATTCAGTCTTGGATTTAAAACACTCTTGCGAGCCACTCAAGGCTGTCACTAATGCCACACAGGAACATTTCCTATCACTAACACATAAAACTGATCTAGGAAAGAGAACTCACTCTACTCCTACCATACACCTGAGCTTTCCAACTGATGCCATTATCTATTTATACCATTAAAAACCAAACAGACAAAGGAGGATGTGAGCATTCACTGCACAGTATCCTGCACCTTCACATTTTTTCATCAGACTGAGCAAGCAGAAAGTCTATTGTCTACATGTACTTAAAGGTAAGACTCTCACACTTCTACAGCTTTCACCCAACAGCAGCTGCCAGAGCTGAGGCAGACACAGATGCAGCTTTACAAATTAGCAGCCATATGTAATCTAACTGGTGTGAAGCATCATGATGCCCCTTCAAACACCACAATGGTTACACGCATGCAAGTGTGCTGACGCGTAGTCAGCTCTCTGACAGGAATGGTGGTGACATAAGCTTCAGGAGGAGGAAGATGAATGTCAGTACCTGCAACAGTCCAGCCTTGCAGACAGGATGCCTTTCAGAGAAGGGCAGCTTTCTGTGTGGAATTTGAGATGACCAGAGATAGGGTTCAGCCCTGCCACAGATGTCTTAGAGAATCATATTATTCTGCTTTCCTTGGCTTCAGTTTTCCTTATCTGTTAATGACTACTAATGCTCTCCTATCCCATGGGAACACTGCCAGCATCCATAATTTAGGTTTCCACCCTGCTTGGAAGCTGCGAAGATGGGTACCTGAAGATATATACTGATCAGTTGTTTGCCAAATATATAAACTGTTTTAAAAGAAATATCATTTAAAGTGCAAGCTATTACTATTAAAGCCCATCTGTGTATTATATAATCATTAAGGAGGGAAAAGGCTTCAGTGATCACTGAGTCCAAACATTAACCCAGCACTGACAAGTTCACTACTACACCATATCTCTAAGGACCATATATCCATGTTTTTTTAACACTTCCAGGGATTGTAATTTCACCACTTTGCTGGGCAATATGGTCCAATGCTTGATCATCCTTTCAGTGAAGAAATTTTTCCCTATTCACAATATAAATCTGCCCTGGCAGAACTTCAGACTGTTTCCTCTTGTCCTATAGTTTGTTACCCATCTACCTCACCTCACTACAATGTTCTTTCAGGGTACTGTAGAGAGCAGTAAGATTCCCCCACTTTTTCTGCAGGTTAAACAACCCCAGTTCCTTCAGCTGCTCCTGACAAGACTTGTGCTCCAGACCCTTCAGCAGCTCTGCTGCCCTGCTCTGGACTCATTCCACTAACTCAATGCCTTGCAGTGAGGGGCCCAAAACTGAACACAGGGTTCAAGGTGTGGCCTGACCTGTGCAGGGTACAGGGGACAATCATTGCTTTGGCCCTGCAGGCCACACTACTGCTGATTCAGGCCCGGATGCCATTGGCTTTCTTGGCCATTTGGGCACTGCTGACTCATGTTTAGCTGCTGTCAACCAGCATCCTCAGGTCCTTTTCCACAGGGCATCTTTCCAGCCACTCTCCCCCCAAGCCCACAGTATTGCATGGGGTTGTTGTGATCCAAGGGCCTCAGGACCCAGCCCCTCGCCTTGTTGAACATCACACAACTGGCTTTGTCCCACTGCTCCAGCCTGCCCAGATCCCTCTGCAGAGCCTTCCCACCCTCCAGCAGATCAGCACTCTAACCCAGCCTGGTGTTGTCTGCAAACTCCATTTATTCCTCAACAGTAAAGAGGCGTTTTTACATTTTTATAGTTAAAAATCTTTGAGATATGCAGGTATGCAGCTAATACCCAGTTCCAGGATTCTGACTAAAATAGGTAGGACCACCCTGTAACAGATAAGCAGGAAGGAGTTTGGCAAATTGCAGCTTCAACTACCATCGAGACTCAGTTCACATAGTAACTCTCTAGAGATAAGTGAACCTCTAGACATAAGAAACTCAAATCATTTTAGATACAGGAATTAAATGCCCTCTTATTTACACTTACAGATCCAACAAGAACACCTGGTATGGTTCAATTTCTGTTTTCCTTTTGCACCTACCTTTACTTCTTTTAATGCTGGGGTGTGATGAGTGGGAAAAAAGAACAACTTGGAAGCTTGTTTGAAAACAAACTATGAATCTGTATATTCCAAAGTATCCAAAAATCACTCTGCCCTGGAAACATGCAATGACTAGCTCTTGGTACAGCTGCTTACACTAGGGTTTACTTTTGACAGTTGAGCTCACTCACACTGTTCTCTAACAAAAAAATTTACTACAGCATTTCAGTAATACATTTTTTTCCAACACAACAGGCCAACACAGTCCTCCTAAACCACTGGAACAGTAACTAAATCTGTGCCAAGTTAGTTTTCTTACAGGAATGTGCAAAGTAGCTTGGAAGCTTGTGTTTGCAAAAAACCAACTTACTCCATCTTCAAGGGCCAGACTGGCAAAGGTGGAAAGATCATTCTATTTCCTCAATGTCACTGCTCCTTGGAGACATCTCATATCAGACGTGCTTCCTCTCCAAAATGGAGATAACCACCTGATGTTTTGGAAGTCTAAATCATGCACTCTTTACTGGGTTACAAACAGGCTGGATAGCCAGGCCCAGCAGGGAATGGACATACATCCAGCTGGTGGCCAGTCACAAATGATGTTCCCCAGAGCTCAGTGTTGGCGCCAATCCTGTTTAATACCTCTATCAACGACCAGAATGAGAGGACCAAGTGTCTTGTCAGCCAGTTTGCAGACAGTGCTAAGTTGGGCAGAAGTGCTGATCTGCTGGACAGGCTGGATCAATGTGCCAAAACCAGCTGTGTGAGGCTCAGCAAGGTGAAGTGATGGGTCCTGAGGAAGTTGGGGTTGTTTAGCCTGGAGAAAAGCAGGCTCAGGAGGACCTTATCACTCTCTACAAATGCTGGAAAGGATGTTGTAGCCAGGTGGGGTTTGGCCTCTTCTCCCAGGCAACCAGCGACAGGACAAAAGGACACAGCCTCAAGCTGCATCAGGCGAGGTTCAGGCTGGACATCAGGAAAAATTTTTGCACTGAAAGGCTGAGCACTGGAATGGGATGCCCAGGGAGATGGTGGAGTCACCGTCCCTGGAAGAATTCAAGTAGCGACTGGACATGACACTTAGTACTACAGTTTAGTTGACATGGTGGTGTTCAGTCAAAGGCTGGACTCGATACTGGAAGGCTTTTCCAAGCTAGATGAGTGCATGATTGTATGTGGGCCTAATTTTAGCAGGATCTAACAGGCCTTACAGAGTCTTTTCAATACAGGCCCAAAGGAAGTTACACTGATTGCTTCTCCAACTGGAAAGTTTGCTCACAATAGAGATCTGCCTAATTTTGCAACTACTGGTAAGAAAGCAAAGTACCAACACCACAGGGAAAAAGTGGCTAAACCATGCTTAACAGGCTGAACAGTTTCCCCATGAGACTACTCAAAAGGAGCAGTGGCAGTCAGCAGGTCAGCAACTCTGGATTCAACCTCAGTTAGGACACGAATATCCTGCCAATGATCAGCACCGTTTCTTGTGTTTCCAGATTTTATTTGACTCAGCTAATTGGCCATTAAGCTCCAATGAGGTGGACATTTATCTACAGATAACACAAGGAAATTGGAAAGTAAGCAGCCTGAGGCTACCCTGAAGACTGTTAACCAAATAGCAAGGCAGAGCTCAATTAAAACAATTCATCAGAAAACCTATATAGTCCACTGGCAGATTTTCAAGGATCCCATTAGAAATTTTAAGGATATTCAATCTGATTAGACACTGAAATCTATCTCATGTAGAAGTCATTAATAAGTAAAGAGCCTTTAACTTTGAAGGCCTGAACATTATCAAAGCCGCAGCAGGAAGAGACACTGGGCCTTTCCTCTGTAACTAACATGCACAATTTTGCATAAGAATGGCAAACCCTTTCTCTACTATATTGTAAAATATGAGACTGATGAAACGGTACAGCTGTGCAAACCAATGTCATCAAGCACCCACCACTTTTGGGTGGACTCTGTTGATGTAACTAAGAGACACACACTCCTACATGCTACCTCAAAAGAGCCTACATCCAGGACCTCTGAATCAGGAGTATTCCATGAAATGTCTAATACTTCTTGTTGAAAAGGGCAGGCATTTCAATCACTTGAAATTGCAGTGCAAATAGGAAATTACACTGCAAAACATTTCATCTCTCATTTTATCAAAACTTGAAGAAGAAAAATGGCTATTGTGCTCTTTAACCTTAATGGACATATAATTCAACTACGAAATAAGGCCACTGAAACTATTCCGGACTCTTTTTTTGAAAAGAAAGGTTGCAGTGAAAAACATTTAAAAAAATATGATGCTGTCAGTAATCCCTATAGGGGAAAAATTTGACAACACTCAATTCCAAACTCACAATTTAGAAGCTCACATTCCTCACGGAAGATTTTCATGGTACAACTGGTACTGCCAACTTGTATTGTTTATAAATAGTCTTAGGAACTCTATTATCAATGTTTGTTTTTTTTTTTTTATCATCCAGGTACTCTGTTAATGTTCTAGACAGACCACTTTGATCTTTGGACAGAAGTACATTCCTGATTTGTATACTGCACATGGTAGCTTCATTTCCAGAGGAGATAAAAAGAATAGGTTCCTGAAACTTAAATACTGCCTCCTGATAACAGAAGGAAGTCCTCCATCTGACTGCAAAAGGACAACTGCTTGTGGTTTGACTAAGAATGAGTAAGCTGAAATATCACAGGGATTCACTTTTCTCTTACCTTCACACTCGCTAATATTCAAAGCCAGTATATTCACAAGACTGAAAATGCCTAAAAAGAGTAGGTAGATCTCACCTTCTAAGAAAGGGCTACCAAACACTTCTTAGAGAATGCAAATCAGAATTGCAACAGGACTTGATTCAATAAAGGGAAAGTTTAACATCTAGAACCCTGGTTACATAGCAAAATGAATGATCTGTTCTTTTAAAAGTTCGCAATATTTTGCGTTGTTTTTTTCACAATTCTACCTGTAACTCCATTCATGCTTTCATTTCACTCACAATCTGGTTCTGAAGTTCAGCCATACGGATTGTTTTCCTCCCTCTCCACCTTCTTTTTTACCTTTCTAAAAACTTGCTGAAAGGAAAAAGAAGCCTTTTCTGAGTTTGAAAGACAGCGATCACCACTAACGCTGTTGTTCTTCTTTAGTCAATTCTGAATTCTGCCTACTTAGTTTAATGACTTGGTCTCTTAAAAATGATTGAGCAGTAAGTTCTTCCAGACTCGAAGATTTCACAAGTGCAGTTCGCTTTCTGCCAGACTGTGCAGATCTTAATCTCAGCATCTGTCCTGTGCCTTTCCAGATACCCAAACAAGCAAAGACATTCAGATTTTACATAATGCCAAGGCCTTGAGAAGACATGTTTCTTACTGTTGATCAGATCACGGAAGATTTTGTTTTGCATCTTCAAGATCATCCATCCAAGATCAGCATCAGAGCCTCAAACTTTTCTGGTGGACCGCCCATTCTCCTTCAAGATAAAACCCATGCACTTCAGGTTCTAAATAAGCATATATGCAGTTTAGGAGTGTGCAGCTCCATCCAGCTTTTAAAACTTGACAGTTTTGGGGCCAGCCATAAGAGCAACTCATGCCATTGGCAGGAGCCTGGCTAACAAGTTAGGACTTATTTGTCCCTTGAAACTCATTGATTGCAGTGTGTTTATTTTGAAGGTCACATATGCTGACTCTACCAGTTTATGTGTCTATGAAGAACAGATGTGCTTTGGCAGATGAAGCAACTCTACGTATTTAACTCTCTAACTAGTCTAAGACTGCAAATATTTAACAATGCATTCACTAACGATTTAGCCATTTATAAATCATGCCTTGCATTGTGTCAAGTAAATATTACCTGTCCTTCATAAACGATCCCTGAGAAACAGCTCATTTGTTTAAGATGCACAATTCACTTATAAATTGTACCAGAAACTGAGTAAGACAAGACCCAAGTAGTCTGCTCTTACTAAACTCCACCTTCCAAACTCAGCCGTAGTGAAGCCTCACATAGCCTAAGGCTGAGCCTTAGCAGACAGCACAGCTAAGCAATGGATAGGGCAGACAGGGAGATGGAAAGCAAGCACAGCACTGGTGACAGAGTGAAGCAGAGCACTTGCAATAGGTAGAGGCAAGCAAAAAATGATAATTCCTAACTGCAGGTTTGGCATAGATATAATGAGTAAACATAACAGCATCTTTCTTTTTAAGTACAGAGGCATGATGAGAAAATCCATGGCTAGCTCTATGCATCAATGGGTACAATTTAGTGAGGTCATGATGCACAAAGGAAAAAAAGAGAAAAGGATACTGAGAGGAGGAAGGAAGTGACACAAATCATCTGTGAAAAGAAGCATGTAAAGACTAAGTCATCAGCATGCAGCTTCACAACAAGAGAACAAGGATGCAGGCACAGAAAGAAAAAGAAAGGAGTTTGAATCTGACAAGAAAGGGTTTCACAATCAGAGAAATAATGGCTATCTTTAGCTGCAGAATTTTTGCTAAGCTTATACAGAGAGCAGCAGAAACATTTAATAGCCCTTAAGGTAACTTCTTCTTGTATCGGGAGACAGCACAGAATACCAGCCCTGAGACTGAATTAGCAGCCTCAAAACTCAAAAGTGCAAGCTCAAACATTACCTTCTGTAGCCATGTGTGAGCAATGACTGCCAAGCAGCCACTATTTGGCAAGTTCAACTAGGGCCTGAACCACGGGATACCTGTGCAGTGCACCCTGGACAGGCAGCAGTACCTCAAGTTGCCAACCCTTGCCCTGCCTTACAAAAGGGAGAGAAAGTGCAACTTGACAAACACATGGATTTTCACAAGCATATCAGTTTGTGTGCCTCTATAATTCTTCACATCTCTGTACACCTAACACTCCCGTGTTTGAGGAATCTTAATGCCTTTATGCTACCAGCAACAAAAAGAAAAAAAACAGGAATACTTGACTAAAAATTACCATTTCAAGAAAAATCTACTTACCTAACATCAAATCCAGATCAGGCAAGGTAGAACAACTCTTAAAGGCCAAAACCACTATTCTGAACTGCAAAAACATATGCCTGTTATTTGTGGCACATAGCTCTTCACTAAAACTAACAGCATCAGAGAAAGATGGGAAGAGAGCTGGTGTCCAAAAAAAAAAAAACAACAAAAACGTTTAAACAGGTAAAAGGGGAGGGAGTAAGTCAGGAAAAAATTATATCTTGCCCAAAGTCATACTCCTGATCAGTAACACAACCTGGAATAGATCCTGCAGCACTAAGACCCTGAAAAGCTTTGCCCAGAAGAATACAAGTTTTCAGTTAACACAGATACATATGGCTGGCAATAGTGTTCTGTCTGGAACTATAAGCATCATCTGACTCATTAACAATTGAAGTGATAAATTCATCCAAAATACATAAAGCAAAAGAAATTACTCCAAGGATTGAAGGAATCTGAGCACAAAGTGATACTTAGTAGCCAGAATTCACATCTTAATTTTTAATGGAACCACAACCTACTTGCTGCAGTAACATTACTATATTTTATCAAAATGGAGATAAATCCTCACAGGAAAATGTTACCTAAAAATCGAACTTTTCATCCAACAAACTCAACAGTTTCAAAATAGAGCAACACAGGCTACCTAATGTAATGTAACTGGTTTCCATCTAAAATTTTCAATAAGGGAACCCTGAACCAGGAATCTCCCCCATCACATTCCCTAGGAGCCATCTGGAATCTGTCTAAGCAGATGAAAGATAACAACACAACACCAGAGACCCATAGCAAGGTGTGGCACTTTGGTATTTCTCCTTTAATTTAAAAGGAAAAAACTAATCAGAATCCCTACTAAAGAACAAAAATAGCACTAAAACCTGAAAAATTGTATTTCTGTCCCTATTGAAACAAGCTATTTCATACCAAAACAGCATACTTCAACCATATTCAACTTATACACTTCCCAATCTTTAATAAATTAAGTCTCACAGGCTCCTTGAGAGATACCAAAGCCATTTTAAAATGGAAATCTTTTGGCTAAGAGGACATAGTATCAGAACCTCAGAGTTTATTTGCTCCCAATCCTAAATCCCAATCCCAGATCTTAGCAGAGTTTCATAGCCATATCACCTCCCATTCATTACTTCAGCTCCCTGTTCTCTCTGACATATGACACAGCAACTTACTCAACCACTTACACATTGACAAAGAGCAGATTTGCTTGATATGTTTTAATTGTGAGAAGTTTACAGCTGTCCAGCCCATGGCTAGATGAAAGCTTAAGGAACACAGAGGAAAAAGTTATCAGCAGCAACCCCACCCCATCCAAATTGCTTCCATTTTCATTTTGTTGATCTGGGCCCTTTTGATTATCCACCCACATGACTCCCCAGTCCTTCAACATATTTCTCACACTAACAGGAGCTACCTATTATTTCTGTCCAACTTCCAAAGAGTACATATTTCTATAAGATGCAACTAAAGTAAGTATGTGATTCCACAAGTTCCTTTGCAACCAAGAAGTGGCTAAGTGGGCATCTGCATAAGCAGCTGAGAACAAGGAGAGACCGATGGCTCCACTTAGAAATCTCACTGCCTCAGCACTTCCCATGTGCAAATTAAAACACACACACACACCAAAACAACTACTATTACACCATCTTCTCCCCTAAAAGGATTTTTCTGTCCTGATAGACAGCACTGCATGCAACATGAGGTTGACCTAAATGCCTCTTAGTCTGACAGTTTCACTAGCACAAGAGGTTGCATGAAAGAAACTAAACATCAGATCAAGTTACTGCAATTTACAAGATTCTACATGTCAAATAATCAAGTATCTGGACACACACACAGTCCATGCAAATGCAAAACCCCATTGATCATATAAATCAAAAGTTCCACTATCAGAGATAACTCATTTAGACAAATGCTCTCTGCCATGGTGTTTTGTTTGCTTGATTTTCTTAAGTTACTTGTTTAATTTTCAGTCTTTGTTGTTGGGTTTTTTGTTGTTTCTTAATATATACGAGCTACTCCTCAAAAATTCTGTAGCAGTCAGTAAATGTATGATAAACTGATTATCCTAATGGCTGACTACACAATTACCTCCAGCCATGATCTATTTACATTTCAAGCAAAGGGCAAGCTGCCATTCTGTGTTTCACTTGAGAGCTACCTTAAAATACATAATTAAAACTGTGTTCACTTGAAATATTCCATTTGGCATCTTAGACATAGCCCATTATGAGATCCTGCCAGAGCAGAAGAGTTGTTTTAATGCTTGAAAAGACAAAAACACCAAAACCCTATGAGGAGGTGAGTCCCCATAAGAATTCTGAGGGTCCAGCCCCTTTCAGAGTTGGCTGGAAAATAATTAGCAAGACAGCATGGTCCAGTGTGTCTTGAAAAATCAAAAGGGTTTAATAAAATAACTGAAACAGTACAAAACAAAAGACAAAGCCGAGCACAGTGCAAAGTCAGATCCTCCACCTGCTACAACACCTTGAGAATGCCGTTGGTTCTTTTGTTCTGTCCCCTTTTCTACTTTATGGTCGAGGATGGGCCTATTGGAACTCTGCCAATAGAAAGGGGTACAGATTTTGACAAACAGCAACAAGATCCATCAGGTGCTTCTCTCCTAGCACTGAGCCAATTACAAAGAGAAAAAGATAGAACTTTCCAGTTAAACTTCCTAAAAAGTCAAGAGGTAAACTGAAACCTTTTTCCTAATATAGAAATGCCCACTCAGGAGTGGGGGGTGCATTACTAAAGAACCCTACTATTGAGACCCAAGATGTTTCTTCTTCCTCATCCTCAAAACCTGCCAGCTGATAATGAAGCTGTTTCCAAATTCAGACCCTGAAAACGCCAGTTGTACCAAAGGTAGAATATCCACAGCTCCAGTCTGCAGCAGGCAGGAGAACTGCACAGCCTACAAGGCCTTCTAGAAATTCATAAAACTCATCAGCTTCCACAACAGACAAGACACTGAAATGGAGAGCACTGCTACCATCACAGCAGATCTCACACTACAGATTTTTCAGGCCTACTCCATTACTGCATTTCTGCTCACACAGAGCAGAAAGAATAACCACAGAACAGGATATATGACAGACACTACTCTGGCAAAATGTACCCATTTGGAAAAATAAATTAAAATTAAAAAAACATAAATAACAAACAAAAACCAAAACAAATTCTTTCTCCAGGTGAAAAATTAATTTTTAATTAGGCCTTCCCACACTGTCCTGAAACAAAGAGATGCTTGAATCTCAGCTCAATTCACCACTGCTACCTACCTAAATGAACGTATTCCTGTTAAAGTCTACCAGATTTACAGCAAAGGGAGCCTTTTATTCCTCATCCAGTAAATAATCAGTGTACAAACAAAAGCAGGATGCAGGTTCCTGTTGTCACAATAAAAATATTATAGTATCACCAGGAAACTTTTTCCTCTAAGGAGGTATGGAGCTTGCTGGTCTCGGTATATCAGGCACTATAGACTGACTGCATGTTTGTAACAATTTATTTCACATTTGTACCAAAGGTGCATTTTTATTACCTATTTTCTTTGTAACAATCTCCACTTCCTATCACACATGACTGCAACATTGCAGTCATTCTTCCACCTTCTCAACCTGGCAACTGCAGACTCTTTGCAGGTATTACCCCAAGCGAGATGGGATGGCTGGAAGTTCCCAGACCCTGCAACTCTCCACATTCAGCAAGTAAGAAAATCTGTTTAAATCTAGCCAAGGAAACAAACCCCCCCCAGCCCCTAAACTCTCCTCTGCTTATTTCAGTCCCTGCACAAAAAATGTACTTGCAAAAGTAAAGTCTGACATCAGCATCAAACATCAAATGTCCAATAACCAGAAAATGATTCAAGACAATTTGTGCATGGGCACAGGCTCCTGTAAGAACTCTCACATTCTCCTCATCAAAGTGAGTACTCCTGGCTGCTCTCATTATGACCACTGGCAGACTCATCTTCAGCAAATATCCAGTGCTTGTTATTTATTACTGCCCCAAGCTGGAAGTTTCTTAACTTGCCAGCTACAGGAATCCTTCTCCATCTCTCTCCATCTCTCCCACACTGATGTGCTACCCACACCCACAGATGGCATATGTACCAAGACAAACACTGGTTATGAAGCACCAGACTCAAGTTCAAGAGTTTTTAAGAGGACTGGCTGAAAAATACAGAACAGACCTACTGAATACACAATACAAACATGAGTCTTCAAGTAGAGAGTGTTTTTTTTCTCTCTGCTTATCCAACAGCAGAGACCACTACTCAGCAGTGATTACTCCAGTCATGAGGTACATAAGGTTTTCAGCAAAGAAATTCTGCTGTTAGCAACACCTCTGAATGTCAGTACAAATGAAGACCCATGTAAGGGGTATCAGCTATTTCCTTAACATCATGTGAAAGTTTTAAGTTAGCAGATATTACACAATGGAGACTAATGTGGTAACATGACTCTTCAAATAGCTCCTACTCCTGCTTGATTCTGGTTTTTTGCAAGCTTTTGAGATGAAGTTGCAAGATGTAATGAAAGCACATGTGTGGCCCTTCATGTTTATGCTGTCTATGGAATGGTTCCTGATTCTAACAATGTCAGACCAAAAGACTGGAGGGAATAAGACACAGAAGCCTCCCCTCAATACAGAGCAAGCTGAGTATATTTTAAGAGTCATAATATCTACATTATATATTTGACTTTCACATCAGAAAGGCTTATGCTGAACTGTGACACCTGAGGATGATACTCAGAAATTCCAGTTATACATTGCATTCTGATTCTCCAGTCATTTGAAGATTAACATTTTAAAACCTTCTTCAGTTTAAACAGAAAGGCCTGTAATTGACAGAAAAAACAATGTCCCTTTTCCACTCACTTTGCAATCATACTTCTAAAAGCAGTTAATTTACCTGTTTGTGACTCCTGCCATAATTTCTCTCCTTAATGGATGATATACAGGTTGAAGAAAAAATACATAGATATATGTTCAAAACATATTCAGTAGATTTAGGTTTCTTTGAATAATAATAAAAAAAAAAAGTCTTGAATACACAGTACAGTGGCAGTCAGAATTACAGAACTCATTTTTCTGTTAGGGACTGTTTACATTTTATTGGTTTTTCAGCTATAGTGTACTTGCAGTTCTCTGAAACAATCCTTTCCAAAACTCACTGTAACTGTGTGTAGACCAGCTTGCATTACTTCTTACAAGCAGTAGAAGAAGATAAACATAGATGTCTGTTTTCTAACTAACAGACATTCTCCTATATTAACTTAACCCGATAATGCTGTTACAGTCTGAGCTGGAAACGGGAATCCTTGCAGGACCTAACCTACATCCAGGAACTCCTGGGCTGACTCTGAGCCAAAGTAAAGTGCTGGAAACTGGGTCACACTATGACATCTACAGGGCAGCAGGAGGGGATCGGAGCAGAGTCTGACCTGCTTATACTGGCAAGAGCACGAGAGATGAAAGAAACTGGGTGTGCATGGTGTGTGAGCTGCCCAAGAGCTTGATGAGACTTGAAATGAGGTGGGGACTGGAAAAAGAAAGGAAGGTAATCAAGAAGTTCCTGTGCAGGGAACAGAGGTTGAAATTTCAGATCAATAGTCTCTTTCTGGTCAATTACCAGTTAGTTACTCACTGAAATTAACCAGCCTGGTGTCAGTTCAAACTCCAGTATCATAACAAAGAAAAACCTTTCCCATGCAGACAGACTCTTTCAGGATGAAAAAGCACTATTTGATACAACTAAAATATTATGAATAAAGACAAAAATTAAAGATCAACTTTGCCTTGCAAATATTTACTGCCAATGCAAGTCAACAGTTACTTCTGCACACTAGCAGAACAGCTGTTTAGACAGAGACACTATACACTGTTTATCTTTTGTTAACTGAAATTCATCCCTAGGGTTTCAAGGTTTCCCATTTGTACCCAAAAAAGATCCATTAGGAAAAGAAGTTTTTCTGTTTTGTATCAGGAGTTGCCAGAAGTAAAATTCAAAACAGAGTGAAGGCCAGGCAGAGACAAACTTATGCTCCCTGTGGGAAGCTTTCAGGGGTGCCAAAATATACAGAGGAAGCAACATCTAAAAAACAAATCCCTGAAGACCCCCTACTTTATTTTTCAAAAGAAAAACAGAACGCATGGAAAAAAAAAAGTTTCAGAAATTTCTTTGAATCTGTCCCAAAGTAAGCCAGAGTCTCTGGCTAAGTAACTGCAAGAATGTTGTGCAAGCACGGCAGTCAACAGTCAAAAAGCTGAAGTACCAACTTCCACACAAGAAACAGGTCTTGGTCACTGCCCCCAAGCCAAGGTGGAGCAGGAATATGGGTGTGGGGGGCTGGGAAACCTTCAGATGTAAAGATCAGTATCTTGTGGATGGGAACCTTCCGTGTTAATCCAAGGGTGGTATTACTAGCAAATATATTCAACACATGGAAACATATAACTTGCTGTGAATAATTAGATGAAATTTCGGCAGTAGTAAAATGGAAATTAATAAGGAGGAAGGCAACACAATCCAGATAAACAAATCTGAACTTCGTCTGAAGCCTCCCAAAAATGGAATGGCAGAAATAGTTTTGCAAAGACACCTAAACCTCCATAGACTTATGAATGTCACAGTCAAAGTTTGCAGTTGTGTAATTTCAAAACAGTGCAAGTCCTGTAACTCTTCTCCTCCTTCCTACCCGTCTACACTGAACTCGATCTTTTACCACGAAAGCCGGGAAACTTACAAGTTCTTCATGACAACAAATACTCTTAAAAGAGAAGAAAAGAAAATAATTTGAGCTTGATAATCTGAGTTTTACACACTCTGTGTCATCACTTCATCGCCAAGGCGTGATTCGGAACCAGACACAGCAGCATGCAGCCAGGCTACTTACACTGTCTGGAAAAGTGCCCGCTAAGATCATGTTGCAGAAATAATTCACACCTGCAGCAAAGCTGCACAAAACATCATCTACTCGCCAATTTTGACAGGCATATGCCGACCGTGGCGGGGAGAAAGAGTTTCTATATAGATGAATATGAACAAGAAGTATGAAATCCCCTTTCCGCACCCCAAGTAAAGCCAGGCACGATCCGAGCGCTTCACTTGGCCATATCTCGCCGCAGGCCCACCGGCGGAGTGTCGCCCGCACCCACCACGGCCTCCCTCGCCCCGAGGCGACCTCGCAAAGGAGAAGGGGGCCCGCCCGGGATGTACCAGCGGAGCCGCGGCCCCTTCGGCCCGGCGGCGACTTCGACTCCCGGTTCGGCCCAAAGACGCGCGACCCCAACGCCGGCCCAGCCCGGCCCCGCCGCCCGCTCCATGCGCCTCGCCCCACGCCAGCCCCCGCTGGGGCCGGGACCACCCCGAGCACGCCCCGAGGGGCGGAGGGGCCGAGACGCACACGCCGCGCCCCGCCGTGGGCATCCCGGCCCGTCCCGCCCGGGGAAGGGAGGCGAGAGCGGCGAGAGCAGCCCGGGGAGGGGCGGCGGGCGCCGCCGCGGCGCGGTGCCGCTCTTCGGGACGCTGGAGCAGGTCAGCTCGTACGCGCTGGTGTCGCTGCTGATGCAGCTCTCCGACCTCTCCCGCTGCGCCGGTGACATCTTCGGCGGGATCCTCAGCGAGGCGGACTCCCTGTGCCACCGCAACGCCCGGCTCCAGCGCCGCCTCGGCGCCCTGGAGGAGCTCCTCTCCCGCCTCGACCACCGCAAAGTCAAGATCCGTGAGTACCACCCTTCCCCAGCGCTGCGAGCTCGTCCGGGACGGTGGCGGGGCGGCTCGGCGAGCGGGAGCACCGGCAGGAGGGCGGCCGCCCGGTGGCGCGGGGCTGTTGGCGCGGCGGGCTGGGCTCTAGGTTGTGATTTATTTAAATATACTGAGGAAAGAGGGAAACTTAAGCATCCCCGTCTCTCTTTTCCCGTGTTCAGGGGCGGCGGCCGCCCTCGGTCCCGCCGCCGCTCCTCCCGGGCCCCGCCGGTGCCCACGGGCTGTAGCGCGGTGCCGCTTATCCCGCTCCGGGACACCCCGGCCCCGGGCTCCGTCCCGGTGGCTCCCTCCCTGGATGTCGCCGGCCCGTGCGGGAGGGGCGGTGTCAGCGTGCGGGACTGGTGGCTGCGGGTGTTTCCCCGGCGCTTCTGTGCGGCGGAACCCTCGCTCACCGGGGAGAGCGTGTCCGCAGGGCGGGCGGCGGGCGGGCCGGGGGCCAGCACTGGAGCTGAGAGCGCTGTGATCCCGGGGGAGTTTGTTTATATGTTTATGCCGGGTTTGCGCTAGACTTGGGCTCAGCCGAGCTTCTGACAGTTCAGCCCACATGCCTGATTAATTCTTTTGTATGTGCCTGGGAAGACCTCAGTGAATAGAAACCTGGATATATTTTGCAGCTGGTTCTGTGTCTCTCGGTTCTCTCGAGCTTCTGTTCTTTGTGCAGAGCTGATCTCAAACTTGAAATTTCAACTTCAGGCAGCAAGATGCAGATTCGGTCTCAGATTCCTAAGTAGTGGCAGCATGGGGAAGCTGTTCTTAGGTTTCTTTCGGAGCCTGTAAAGTGGCCCTTAGAAATGACTAACTGTTCACCTACACAGAGCTATAGAAAAAGGTGGTGTTTTGTTTTTCTGAGCTTAGTCCAGCTTTAGAGAAAGGATCCAATAAAAACTGCATCTGGTACGTGAAGTTTTGTTTATGCGTGACCAAGCTCCCCACAGACAATGTGGGCGATGGTTTGCAACATCAGCTTAGCTTTCTCAATGTGCTGGAAACATTCAGGAACCCGGAGAACTGTGTTGCAACTTTTGTGGCAACTGTATAAGGTGTAAGCCCAGCCTAAATAGGGTTGGTGCTTAGAGACAGACAGTTTTCTTTTGAATGGAAGTAGAAATCTTACTTTTCACTTATGAGCAAAATTGATAAGGAAGGAAGAAATAAGATTGAAAGGGTATGAACCCTATATGGATAACTTGCCTGTTTCATTGTGGAATTATTCCTTATGGTATACTTGAGTACATTATTTCTCTGAAGGAGGACACCTTCATCATCCATACCAGACCTTGTGGTTTTTAAGTGTGAGGCTTAAGTTTTGTGCTGACAAGTTTTACTTTAGGTGCTTTGTAGCTGAATGATAAACTGCAGGACCATTTCTTCCTCACCAAGACAAGTATAACTTTTCTGCCAATATAGTTATGTTAATTTGGCATGGCATGGTGCTGTCACACTTGAAATGCAAGTGTGTTATTACTGGGGGTGCCTGCAGTATAGTGGTATAATAAACTGATTGCCTGATGGGAAGCAATATTTATTTATCTCAGTTTAACTAGGACGCTAATGATTACCATACACTGGTGCAATGTACATAGGCAAGGCTGCAATAAGGCTACTGCTGCACTGTGCAAACCCTGAAATTCTATGTGTCAGACTCCTAGTGATTGTATTCTTTCTTAGTCATCCTTTTGCACAAATTATATATTCATTAATTTTTTTTGTTGTTGTTATAACTCAGTTCTTTGGGCTAAGCCTGTTATTGCTTTTAATTTGATGTTCTTTGCTGTTGTCATTGTGATGCCCAAAACTGGATGCAATTCTTATGTTTGGCTTTCTCTGTTTGGTTTTAAATTCTTTGCTAAGTGGCACCTCTGCTGTTCATTCAGTTTTGCTACTTGAAACCTCATTGCTGCTGCTGCTATATTCACTTTTCAAAGATCTCATTCATTTAAGTCTGAGAATTAGCGATTATTTAGTTCTAATTCGGGGGGGGGTGCTTTTTGTTTGTTTGGTTGTTTGGGGTTTTGTTGTTGTTTGTTGGTTTCTTTTTTTTAGTTTTGTTTTGTTTGTAAAGGAAGGTTATTTTATTTACCTATTTAGTCCCTAGAAATTGATGTGTAGGCTGAGCAAATTGACATGAAGTTGCACAATTCTTATAGGCTTTCTAGATACTGCAGTCTGGTCAAGGATATCAGGTAGGATGCTCAGTTGCAGTTAGTCATGAACATCTCTGTAATACAAGTAGTCCAGGCTTTTCTGCAAATTTAACTCTGTTCCTGACATTAAAAGGCAGTATATGGAAAATAGAATGGTTTAATAATGCTGTCTTTATTTGGGAACAACAGCAAGGGGGATTTTTCCTTCCAATTTTTGAAGCCTCGTGGAGAAAGCTGTTTGCTGGTGCAGGACTGTAAGAACAACAAGGATTGTATAATTGCTTTCCCATTTACTAGACTTTTTTTGCTAATCATAAAACTTTTCTTGTGAGGCAGGTATTGTAAACCACTGCTCCTTTTCTGGAGCACAAGTACACAGGTGCAGCATGACATTGTGTCAGATGACTTAAGTAATTTGTGCTTGCATTCAGGACGAGGGGATAGGACATTGTACACCTGCTTTTAAAATCATGGGTAGTTTCTACTTGAATAAATAGCTTTTGTTCTCTTTGTGGGGCTCAGACAATAATTTCCTCTTGCAACTGAAGGCCCCAGAACAACTTTTGAGATCCCAGCGTGATGTTGTATGGGAAGGACCAGAAGAAGACTAGAAAACTTCAAATCTGGGTTACAATCACTTTTTGGGAAGTAGCTGGAGACTGGCAGCTGGCAGAAGATATGTGTCCGTGGTGCTTGGGAAAGTACATACTTTGACATTTTGGTGGGTTTTGTTTTATTTTGTTGTGGCGTTTTTTAAATTTTTTTTTTAAATTTTTGCACTATCATACTTTTGTTTTGAAGTAAAGTTTGCATGCAGTACCCTTCAGATAACAGGGGTCCATCAGTGCTTGCTCTTCTCTGAGCGTGAGCAGGGGCATGAGGGAGGGAAAGCAGGGAGAACAAAGCTCTTCATCTTCAGTTAGTCACTGCAGTCATTGACCATGCTTGCTGGTCTGTCTGTCTGTACAGTGTGTCCTTGAGTGCATGTAGGATCCATGTGCTCCTAGATCTAGATATTGGAGCATGAATAGGTAAATGTGTCTCAGATGATCTCTGATGTTTCTCTTCAGTTGCATACTCCCCAGTATTCTGTAGTGAATCAAGGACATCCATTCACTGCTCCACATGGGAGAGAACTTTCTGATGTGGGAAACTGGTTAAGGATGTGCTGTGGTGCAGTAGGTGCTATGTCTTTGCAACCCTTACTAGGGGTAACTTCCCCATCTCTGCAATTCTGCCACGCCCTTCAGCTGGGAAGCCTCCTTTCTGAAGGTTTTGTACTGGTGTGCCACACATACTTGGAGAGTTTGATTTCGTGTCTGCTTCAGGACTTTGAAGGTAGCTTTCAGATGTATGCCGTCTTGGTGATGGTTGAGTTTTCAGGGGTTCACTAGGGGTTCACTCTGCTTTGTCTGGTTTGGTTTAGCTCTCTTCAACTTTTTGTTTAGAGAGGTAGAGAGGTTTCTTGTTATATCCCCCCAGCTGAGAAACTTGTGCTTGACTCAATTTCAGTACAAGGCTATTTTTAAGGCCAATTAGTAAAATGCTTTCCTGACGTGTATCTGAGCTTTGCATAATAAGCAGGGTGTTGTGCCACAGGACAGGACATCAAAATATGATGAGACACAGCCTTATGGGCTGATGACTGGTTTATAACTCATGGTGATGGGAGGCACAATGGCTCAAGGTGGTTTATAAAATTCAAGTGTAGTATGCAGTACTTATGACCTTAGTTCAGCTGTACTAGCCAGGTCTAGAGAATTAATTAGATTTAGTACTTTTCTTAACAGTCTTTCATCAGGTTTTCATTAAGCTTATGTGTATTGCTGTTTTGCATGATGTTTTGTCATATGTTTCCAGCATCCAGCTTCCATAATGTGTTTTACACCATGGGACTTGCCTAACAGCTTCTTGTTTTCTAGCAGTGTGTATCTATAGCTGTGACCTACCATCAGGTGATGTAGTTTTTCATCATTTTTCGTTCTTAAACGTCAGGGTGGGTGAGGACAATGTCCTCTTTGAAGTGATCAGAGCTCCTCAAAAGGCATATGATGCCTGTAGAGAAACCTTGCATGAATTACAAGGCCAGCTCTTGGGAAATGCTGTGGGACCTTAAACAGTCATTGTTTTTGTAGAGCATGAAGAAGAACATTTTTTCCATTAATTTTCATTCTGCCATCTGCTGTTATTTGTGTAAAAATGTTACTGCTGTTCTTTTCTGTAAATCCCAGCGATTTGACAGATTGGAAGGCTGTCCCTTTCCTCTTCTCTGCTATTTATTTTAAAATCTTTTTGAAGAGGTGATTTGTGAGTGACGCTGGGAGGTTATCCTAATGACAACTTCTGGTTCAGTGTCTCCACTAGCAGGATGGGGTTTGGTCAGTTGCACCTCCTGTTTTAACAAGAAGAAACTGATTCTGTGGGAGGGAGGAAATGCTACCTCCTAATTAGTGTTGCTTAAAATCCTTTAGTGTTTGATTTTCAAGGCACAGCCTAATAATTTGATTTTGATGCACAATGTCTATATATATGTATGTTTTTCTTTTTTTTTTTTTTTTCCCTCCAAGTTTAAGTGCATTAACGCAAGAGAGCTGGGGGTGTGAGGGAGTATGGCTTTCTGTTTGTCTGCATGATGGAAGGACAATCCAGTATACACTTCATCTCCTGCTATTTTGTTTAGTAAGTATTTTCCACTCTTTGTGTGCAAGGCAGTACTGGAGCACATTTCCTGCTTTAGCTGAACAGGAAGCTTTATTCAGTTTATTCCTAGGGAAACCCCTCCTCCATCCCAAGCCACCAAAAGTGAGCATTGAGACAGTATCAGCAGTAGGCAAGAGATGAAGGGGCTGGCTGGCTTTCTATAGTTTCTGGTGTAAGGACAGAGAATACAAGATATTAATCATCTTGCAGCAACAAGAAGAAACCTTCTTTAGGAAAAGGTTTAGGGATTAAAAAAAAGTCAAACAACACACACCCCCACAAAAGAAAACAAAACACACCACAACCAAAATCCCCAAACTAACCACCAAAGCCACAGTGTACTCATGAGAAAGCTTTGGTGAGAAAAGACAGGCTTTTAGGTGAAGAACTCTGTTCTAGCACTACTTGGGAGCTACAGTTCATCCATGATTACAGATGCTTGAGGTGACTGCACTGTGGTACTTCTCTCTGTTGCTGTGCAATACGAAGATTCTACAGCAAAGTTCAACCATGATAAACAGTTAATTCCTAAGTTCTCCCTGGGAAAGAAAAGAAGAAATTTTCTCTTTAGCCCTGTTGTAATTATTCAGTTTGCTGCTAAGAAGCAATATAACTCTTGTTTTATTTAGCTAGTGCAAGACTAATTATCTGTGGAAATTCAACCTGATCCAAAGGAGATTTCGTTTAAAATAAGCAGGAAGAAAGTCTGAGTTAGAAAAAGATTTCCCATGGGGATGGTGGGCCAAGTCGTTGTCCTGCTGAGTGGCAAAGCTCCAGCTGAATTCAGTTTGATGAGGGTTTGGCTTGCTGTTCTGAAAACAGTTGACACTCTTTGGCTGAAATGTGGAGCTGCTTTGTACATTGCTCGGAACCCATTATACACCACCTATGAACATTTATTTCCGTAGAACTTATGATTGGCTTGATCATTCAGGAAAACAGTGTTTAGGAGAGGTAGTTAATGAATTAAACATACTTGTATTTAGTTGTTTTCAATTAGGATCTATTTTGAAGGTTGCTAGATATTTTAGGATGCACTAAAATGTCCTCAGAAGTTTCTCTTCCTGTTAGTATTGGCACAGTCTCATATTGGTTGAGTGCAAGCTAGTAATCTTGGTCTTGTGGGCTTCTCTCTAACCTAATATGAATATCCTGCAGAAGAATAATTTTTTGGATGAGCCTATTAACAAATATAAAACAACACAGTGGAAAGCCACTGAAATTCCTCAAACCCTCTGTCCTGGAATTTAAACCAACCTCTAATCAACAGAGAGTGGGATCAGGCTTTCAAGGGGGGTTGTGAGCAGCTTATCCCACACATGCTTAGTTTTTCCTGCATCTTCCACTGAAGTGTTCGGTACTGGCTGCCCTCAGCCAGGCAGTACTTCATTTAATGTTGCCCAGGCCAGATTCACTATGGTAATTCCTGGCCTTTTCCTGTGTTTCCGGGTGAAGGAGCAGCAATTTCCCTTTCCTCATCTTCCTTTTTTTTCGCCTGCATGCTCAAATAAATGATAAAATAAATGATGGCATGTTCTTTGCTTCCTGTTATCTGAAGCACTAGTGCAGCAGAAACAGAAAGGGGGTTTGGGAAATAGAAGGAATCAAAAGACACACATTGAAAGCTTGGCAATTATGCAAAGCCCCAGTTTCTTTTGTAGTCCTAAACTGGCTATCAGCAGGCGAGATCAAAGCTGTCCACCCTAACAGTTAACAAGATCAATTAAACATGCTAATTAAATGTTGTTCTTGGCTGTAGGTTGGATAGGAAACCTGCTGGTTGGATGGCAGTCTCCAGAAAGCCTGGATGTCATGCCACTTAAGAGACTAGAAGAAAATATTTTGCTACCTGTGGGTTTAGCACAGATTAATGTGGGTGGACTTCGCAAGTTGTTTGTACTTATATCCTACCATATTTTAGTTGGGCAGGGCTGCTTCTGGCTTCAGGCTGTCATGGGTTTTTCTCTTTGTCATTTGTAAATTATGGTGGTTTAAGTTAGGTTGTTTTTATTTATTTATTTATTGGCCTCTTGTCCTTTAATCAGCTTTGTGCATATGAGATTTCATTGCCCTTTAAGAACTAGGAGTAGTTAGAATACAAATGTTTAAAGTCCAATGAATGTGATTGAGCTTAGGGCACTCTGCAATATGGAGACAGGGTAGTTAGCTCCTGCAGAGAGTGGGAGAACCACGTAATTGCTTTGCTATCATTCTTCTGGGTAGTTACCCTGTTGAAGCCACTGGACTACAGAGTTTTTAGGTTAAGACCTGATTTATTTATTTCCTTCCTCTTATTTTCCCCTCCTCATTTTCATTAGTAGTTTAGACTCCTCTCTTACCCCAGGTGTGCTCTGTGCTGCCTCTCCCTGTTCTGAGGTGTGACAGTTTCAGCGTCTGCTCGGCACCTCTCCACCCGTGTCACTTGTGAAAACTCAGCATTTTGCCTTCCTCAAATACAACACCCTCTGCCAGCCTGATAGTTGGTTGGATTAATGAGGAAGGAGGTGAGGGGATGGGAGATAGAGAAGGAAAGGGGGAAATTTGATGGAGCTTCTGGCTTTCTCCTCTGAGACAGCCCCTCTCACCCCCTCTATTTCATAACCCCTTGGTCTTTGCCCCTGTGTAAGGTCTTCCTGCCTGGGGCTGTGGCACAGTGGATAGCACCATAATAACTGGGTATCCCCCTTTCTTAATTTTTACTGCTTCACTTCCAAACATGACCATTGCTCTGCAACAGGAGTATAAAGAAAGCAAAAAACCATTTACACCATTACAGTGATGGAAGTGAGAATACCAAGGGATTACTTGACATAAAAAAAAAAAAACCCTCAAAGGAACTGACTTTAATGTGTGTCTGTGGCTGAGTTCTTGTAACTTTCAAACTTTGAGGACATTTAAATGTTTCAGTAAGTTTAATTTCCCTAATGTGAGTAGCAGTTCTTAATTTGAAATTTGACATTTTGATAACAAGTAGATCTGTTAAGTTAGTTGACTGGACATTCCTTTTACTGTAATCAGGCTGTAGCCTAGCTAACCAAATTTTGATTAATCTAAGATTGTGATTTTTTAAATTAACTTAGCTCCTGCTTTTCAGAGATTAGAACTAGAACAGCTGCCTCCTGAAGTATATTGGAACTGCAGACGCTATCTGAAGAACTGAGCCACTTAGTTTTTTTCCTACTAGCACTAAATGCAAATGTTGATCATAATGGAAAAATGATAGTGATTTCAAGCATATTGAGTAATAGTGACAATGGTGGGATTTTTAGTATTTTTTTTTCTGGTTGAGCAACCAATTGGAAAATGAAAACAAGACATTTCCACAGTATGTTATAAATAGTAATGTGTTGTACTTGAATGCTCTTCTTTCTTCTTGGTCCTCCAAATTTTGGGGTTTTTTGTTTTTTTAATTTTGTTTTTTTTTAGTGTCAGAATGCTGGCTACATAAGAGCTCTCATCAGCTTTTAAGTGGTGGAATAAGTATTGTCACTCACTGGCTTATATACGTTCATTGTGTCTGCTGTTACATTTGTAAAGTTTTTCAAAATCTTGGGTTTGAGTAAGAAAGCAAGCCCAGTCTTTCTCCTTGCAAGTGGGTATCTGTCTTTTGTTTTCTACTTTAGCATGTTTTAGCTTTTGGCAGCAGCTGGAGTTTGCTTACAGGAAGCTCAGCAGGACCCAAGATGAGTGATTTGTGGGTTATCTCTAGTGGCACCTTTTGTTCCTGCTGTATGGAAGGGAAGAGCTCCCAAGCAAGTGGTGTTGGCTTTCCCTTCCTGTTCAGTATCTAGTTCATGGTGAGTAACTGAATCTGCTTGGAATGACTGAGAAAACAAGTGATGCTTGGCTAATGCAGTATCATTAAAAGTTAAAAAGAGAATATCAAAATGTTGTTAGAAACATTGTCCTTAGAGATGCTTAAAGCACTGTGAAGTAGAAAAAAGAACTCAACTACCAGGAAATGGGAACAAAACTTTCATTAGCTGTGGTATTTGATCTTCAATTTAGAAGAAAAAGCACAAGCAAAGCTTGATTGATAACAGAGCAAAATCCATCACCCATTATTCTGGACATGATGCAAATAAAATCCTTTCTACTCAAATTCTGAATTATTTTTCCTCCCTCCAAGATATGTCCTAGACACTGAAAAATATTTCTTCGCAGAACTCCAAGAACCCAAGGATTTCTGAAAATTACCACCCTGTAAGATTGGAGATATATGTTCACGTGTGTATGAACAATAATGCAATTGAGTACATGGTTATAGCCTCCTTTATACTATTTTGATTTGTAGTGTTGGAAACATGGAGGCCTTCTTATGTGAACTTTAAGATTTTTAAAAATGAGAAAGAAATAAGTTTGTGCCAGATTTGGTATGAGAAAAAGGATGAAAACACAGTAATGGTCATAAGTATGTCTTGGTGTGTTAGTTTAGATGCAGGTTTCTAAAAGTTGTCTGTTAAGCTGTTTCCCTGTTCTATTAAAAATGAAGGTAGGTAGTCACTATGTGGTTCCTCCTGCTAACTTTATTTTAATTATGTGTATGTGATAGAAGATTGAGTATTTTAAGGTATAAATATACTTACCATAAACTCATTCTGCATGGCTGAATGCATGCCATAGGGAATGGCTATGGTAGGAAATAGAAGGGTGATAATGGGGTTACAACTGAAAGGTTTTGTACCAGTTGCATTTGCAACCTTGTTGGAAACCCAGATATGGGAAACTGGTATGGCAACTGATCTCTGTGGGGCCAACACCCTTCCTGGTATCTCTGGCTGCTGCCCTGGCAGTGGGGAGCATGTGCAGTCCTGTTGGGCAGGCTGGGGCAGCCTGAGCCCTGCAGGGAGCAGTCCTGTGGAGGGGGGGCCATGACCCCCTTGGGCTGCAGCTGGGCTCAGCCCTGGTTGTGCAACGTGAGCCAAAGTGGCTCTGCCTCTGCACCTCTGAAATCCTGGGTGGCACTGCACGGGGTTTGCCTCCTCCTGGGGAGCCAAGCATCACCATAACAAGGGTGGTTTCAATGTAAATACATTATTGCAGTTGATTTGAAATTACTGTTGCAGTTATAATTATATAATAATTACAAAATACGTAGAGTTGTAATCTATAATCGTGATCTTTACCTTCAGGAAAGAGAGCAAAACTGGAGAAAACGAGGCCAGTGTGAGTCAGTTCTCTTGCCCTGCCTTGTCTTGATGGTCAGTGGTAGGACAAGGCTCTCCTTCTCCAAATTTGCATGGAAAGGAGGGAGGCTGTGTGTGCTTATCCTGAAGGAAGGTTAAACTGTAGTGTTGGCCTGTTTGTGATAACAAATTTCCTTAAAACATTAAGAAGCACTTACACAGCACAGCCACAATGCAGATTTAAGTGTGAGTTAGAATGCTCTTTGCCCTGAGAGAGTCTAGTCATAACACATACAAGTGAATCCAGAAGATGGTAATTTAGTTAAGTGTAGCTTAAAAAGGTCTGTTTTGAAGAACCCAAAGTTTCACAACAGTTATGGCCTTTTTTGAGGTCTAGAGGAAGAGCAGGTAATTAGAAATCCACAGTGTTTGCCTGAGGTGAAGAATACCACAAAAACATAGAGCTCTTGGTGCTTTTTAGTTTGTCATGTTACAAAAGCCTCTGTTTGTCCGTATCTGTTACAGAGACATTGTGTCTACTGGATGGTAATGAAGACTAAAACCATCTGCAGTCCTTATTATCTTGCCTGCTCCCACTCATTGCTGAGTTTGGCTTGAGTTCTGCAATTTGTGCTGTCCCCTCTGAAAAGTGTGGTATGTAACCTGGGAGGGGAGTGCTCTTCAAGGCGTGTTGTTTTGGCCCTGTTGCTCTAACTGAGCATGTTTTCCTCTCCCACCCCTTTTCCCAACACATAAAACACAGTAGCTTTTTCTTTACAAAACATTTTTTTACTGTTAGTAACCTTGCTGACAAATTGTGAAACTTGCTGCAGTCTGGGAATAGCTGCAGCTTGTAAAAGGTAGGATGAAGAGTGTGTAATTTAGCGTTGTACATTGAGATAATGTGCTGCAGGTTAACGCATCAAATATTTAAATGATTTAAATGCATTGTGTGGTGCAACTGGTAGAAAAATGAATTAGGTCATGATAGACAAAAGCTTGTCTTCATTTGAGCTCCTGTCAGCTTGGCATGTTTGTTCTCCAGTGGTTTTATCACTAGTAATGTCTATGCACATATGGTATTTCTAATTTAGATTATTATTAGTGGCTTATAAAAATATGAATAAATTAATCCTGAAGACAAATGAAAGCGTGGGTATATCTCTAGTGGAACTTTAAATTTATTAGGGAGAACCTCAGAATATCTCAGCTTTTAACAGAAACAGACAATTGGAAAAATGACTGACTGACAAAAGGCTGATAGCACCAAATAGCAGGCGGGTGTGAACTCTGTATGTGAACACTGATGTGAGCAGAGTCTTTCTCATTGTTAGCCTGAAAGTTTTGCATGGTCATGGTTAGTACAAGAGCACAGCCTCCACTTGCAGTGTGTTATAAAAGATACTTTAACTGTGTACCAAGTGCTGCATAACCTTTCTCCCCCTACCTTGGTGGCTGTTGTTGAAGCTGAGACAGTGAGTTTGAATGGAATGAAACTTTTCAAGGAAAAGTTCTTGAGTAGTCACCAAAGTTCCTGTCTTGAAAGCGTTGCAACAAAAGGGTAAACCTATAGTGTTCCCATGGGCCCCAGTGTTGAGCTTATCCAGATCCCTCTGGATGGCATCAAGTCCCTAAGGCATGTCAAGCACACCACTCAGCTTGGTGTCATCTGCAAAGCTGCTGCTGAGGGTGCACTTGATCCCTTCATCTACGTCACTGATGGCATTAAACAGAACTGGTCCCAGTATGGACCCCTGAGGGGCCCTGCTTGTCATTGATCTCCACCTGGACATTGAGTTATTGGTCACTGCCTTCTGGCTGTGGCCACCTATTCCAACTCCCTACTCAGGACGGGCTGTGTGGGAGCCAGGTGCTGAGGGCTGTGTGCATTTGGATTTTGAATATCTCCAAGGATGGAGCAATCACAACCCTCAAAGTAAAACTGGTTTCCCACATGCTTAAATGGAGTTTCATGCATTACAGTTTGTTCTCATTGCCTCTTGTCAAAGCATTATCACCATGAACACAAATACACTCTCCCTACTGGAAGGCTGTCCAGGAGAGGTACTAGTGGGACTCAAGATGAACCAACTTGATGAAGAGAGCTGGGATACTCTGTGGCCCTTGGTAAATGTCTGTCCTGGTCCTGGTTTTGGCCAGGACAGGGTAATTTTTAGATGGGAGGGCGTGTGGCCAGGACTCGGATGTTATTCTGTACCACCTCAGGCCATTGCTGCAGGCAGGGGTGGAAAGGAACTCGCTCTTTTTCTCTCTCTCCCTTCTGGGGAGAAGGGGCTCCTCCAGTTAAGAAAAGGTGGCAAGGGAAGCTGTCAACTATTTGCTTATTGTCATGGGCTTTCCATGTAAATCACTTCTGTGTCTTATACCTTTTGCTATTAATATAGCTGCTGTTTGTTTTCTTATCTCATTGCTGTTTTCAGTAAATTGTTCTTATCTCTACGTGTGCCTCCAGTTGGAGTGAGGGGGAGGCAAGCAGTGGTGTGGTTTTGGTAGGAGTACTAAACTGAAAAATACCATTCCTAAACTGTGACTTTGTCTTAGTACATTTATTTGAAAAAGGGTGGGCAAGGGAAGGTGTTAGTTAATCAGGTTATAGAGCTGGGAGCCAAAAATCACATTCTAAAAATTAAAAATAGAATTTTTCATTTTTACTTATAATTATTTACTTGAAGACTTCCAACCTTGCAGTGCTTCTTGGCAAAAGCTTTAATACTCTCCATAAAAATGCCTGTTGTTTCTGTTGAAAGGCAAGGTAATAAACCTGATCCCAGAAAGATGGAGACAGTCTCCAGTGGAGAAAGTGGAAACTGTTTTCAGTGTCCCACCTTACAGACCCTGTTGGCAATAATCTCTTAGGGAGTGAAAAGCATTCACTGTTAGCAGGAGGAGTCCTGAACAACCCTTCCGCATGCTTAAGAATTTCAGCAGCGGCTTCTCTTTGAAATTCTGACAAAGATCCTTGGCTGGGTTTTTGGAAACTGTCTAGGATCTAGGTTACATTACTACAGTACCCTATTTTTTGCTTGTTGATGGGAGCTTTATTAAGGAGGATGGAAAACATACCGTATAGTTCTGTTCTTCATCTTGCTTGGGGCAAGCAAGCAAACTGCAGTGAGAATTACAGGAAACACCTTTTTGATCATCCACAGCAGCAGTTGATCAAATAAAGCAGTTCCTCAGTAGCCTGAGTTGCTGCTAATTAAACACATTTTCATATCCTTCCCCTAAGTAAGCAACCCTTTAGGCTGACTTAATTGCCAGGTCTGTGTAAGTGTGATGGTGCTTTAGAAGAAAGCTGTGATTTAAGGACCAAATCAAAGCTGTTGGAGAGAAATAGTTCTGTTTTAAGATGTTTTTGCTAGACTGCAGAATTATCTAGTATTTTACATAAGTTATAACTTACATGCATGGATGGCAAGCTATCATTATACATTTTTTCCCCAATGCAAGTTCATAAACTCTTGTTAAAATTGTCCAAATTCACATGGAGGAAGCCAAACTGGCATTCAATACAGCTATATTTAAAGCTTTTGGCAGGACTTTTCCCATATGAAAGATGTTATATGTAAGCTCTTAAAACTCCAAGAAGTTTTGTGATGACAATTCTAAAGACTGCCAGATCATCTAAAATTAAGAGATTTTAAATCAGAGTTCTGTGTCAGAGTTCTCTTGTCTTACGCTGTCTTTCTCTTGTCCATGTAAATTGATTTTTGTTGCAGCACCTCTGGGAAATATCCACTGGATAAGTTTGTAATCTCAGGTATTTGGCACCTCTGTTGCTTTCTGCCATGGAATCCTGCAAAAATGGGGTTCACTGAAAAGTTTTCTCCTAAGTATTTGAGTGTAATGAATGATTTTTTTTTTTTCTCCCTGTATTGTGTTTCTAAGGAGAATAGTTATAGCCTGTGGAATACATCCTGTTTTCTTGGCTGCAATGAAATCCTTGCTTTTTATTGGTAATACCTACTATTTTTCTTCTTTGTGAAGGCTGCCAACATCTGACCCAGGACTTCTTAAAGACAAAGGCTAATAGAGATATGTTCCTTTGTTTTGTACCAGAGAGGAAGAGGTTGGGGGTTTTTCAACCAGTTAGTTTTCCTTGTGGTGCTTTCAATCAAACCTTGTGTGTGTCTCTCTCAAAGAAAAAAAAAAAAGCTACTCAAAACTAAAAAATCAAGTCCCAGCAAATGATAAAGAAAAAAGACCAAACAAACAAACAAAAAAAAAAAACAAAAACAAAACAACCCACCCAAAAACCAGAAAAGCCCCTACCAGGTAAAATTGATTTTGCCCAAAGTATAAGAAAGCCTTTTATCCTAAATGTGCGCATTCTGATTTTCTTTTTTCTAATTTGTATCCGTGGTAGTGTAGATTAGCCCCCAGTAATTTTTGTTATTATTCCTCAATACACATTTTTTATATAAATGGATCATGTAGCTGAAACTTCTTTTTGACTGTTTCTTGTTTGCATTTAAGGTCAAGAAGACTCATGGGGTGAAAGTCTGGGTTGACTTACGATTTGCATTTTCCAGCATCAGTTTTGACCTTGAGTTGCTAAGTATGAACTTGGAACAAAAGAGCTTTATAGAAGTGGTTGATGGATGGGTTGTAATATTGAGGCTTCCCTCCCCCATGTTCACATCCTCAGAGCTCAGTCCATCCTTACTCATAGGCAAGAGTCTGCTGCTTCAGGAGATAAAAATGCTGAGGCTGGCACTTTGGGAGTCTGTTTATAATAGTGAAGATGTAGGGGAGAGAGAGAAGTCAAAAGTGTGTAGGTAAGTTTTGGAGTTTTTTCTATCTTTTTCTTTCAGTGGGAGGATGTCCCTCACTGTTTCCTAATGAGGTAATGTTTTAGATAAACATCTTGCCTATCTGTTGCATAGGGAATGCTCTTGCGTTCCTTTTGTCTTCTCTCTGCAAACAGCTTGCTTTGTGCGGATTGTGGTACATTCTTTAAAAATTACTTTTTTTATTTTAAAAAAGCCTTTTTGAGCCCTATCCCCCTCCAGCTTTCCATTTATTTCAGTACCTCTAGCTATCACAGGTTTGCTTTTTGTCATATTTGCGGAGCTTCTTCTTCACTGAAATGCTATAAAAACAGGGAGAGGTGGTTTTGGGAGGAGAGGGAATTAGCAGCAGTGGAAGCAGCAACCACACTCTGGAGAGCCTATTTTGCAATACCAAAATGTGAAAACAGACTTCCCCCTAACTAGGGATTACCCTTGTGTTTTTAATCAAGCTTCATTAATATTCAGTATTGAGTGTGGTGTAAGAGCAGGACTCCTGTAGAGCTGTAGCTGTGCCCTGTTGGGCTGGCACTGTGGCTCCCAGCTGGGCATCTGCCAGTGGCCTGGGGGGTCCTGAGATCAGAAAATGAGGGAACGTGGCTGCCTGTGCTGTCATATCATAAACTTGTCTGTGTTGGAAGGGACCTTTAAAGCTCATCTAGATGCCTCCTTTGTGTTTATTTAATTAATCTGTTTTGCAATGGATGGAAAAGGTAAATTGGTTACAAGAACAGATGGCTCAAATGGAAAGGGATGGACTGAAATGAAACAAAATAGCATGAGGCAGGCATCAGTCCCATTGAACTAATGAAGTTCTGTCTTCTGCAGTCATCTTGAAGTCAAGTTAGACTCTGATGTGTGTTGCCTTAGTGTTGCCAGTGGAGGGGTTGGTTTGTTTCTGAAAGAAAAATAAACATTAAAAGGGAGGGGCGTGTCACTTATTTTGATAGAGGGGATTTTAGGGGAAAACCAAAATGAATGTGAAATATCAACAGATGTTAAAATGCTGTGCATTTAATCCTATGGGTACTACCAATGCTGAGAGTGCTCATCGTTTCCAGCATCCCCAGACCGCTAATAATTATAGCAGTCTTGTACTGTAACTTTGCAAGATCTCCTTTAGGATGGTTGGGGCTTGCTTGAAGATCAGAGATCTTCCTCTGCAAGTCTTGTAGGGACAGACCTTGATTTCGGAAACTGGAAGTACTGAATTTGTGGGTGCAGAATAATAGGCTGATGCACAAAGAAGTGAGAAACCTCTGTATGAAAACAGCACCACCATCCTTAAATGGAAGAGCAACATCCCTTCCTTGAAGGTTGATGCTTCAAAGTGAGCCACAGCATAGATGAGGCTGCTGTGATGTGGCTGTAGCTATAGCTGAAGATGTTCTTACTCATAATTTTCAAAAGGGCTTTGAGGATGGTGAAATTCCCATTTTACAGTTTAATAAAGAAAACTCAAAGGTCAACTGCCACATCCATACAAACTAATATCAGAGCCTGCATCTCAACACTGGTGAAATTGGAGATCCCAAGGGATTAAGCTGCCTTCCAGTTTGTAGGTTGCACAAGATCTGGCTGGAATTGGCTTGCCTTCTGTTGAACTGTACTTTGATCTGTTTGGCTTTGATGCATAGGGCACCGGTGGCCAAATCTATCCACCAGATCTGAAGAGGAAGGGAGTAGGAGTGCCTGGTATTTTGCAGACTTGGGACGATTGTGATGATTAAGATGTCTTTAGTGGATAAAGGAAAATAATTACATTATTTCCTGTAACATTCCATAGACCTTTAAATACAAGGCATTCATTCTTACTCCAGTTCTAATTGTATGAAATCAGTGTTTCTATTATTTTGGTACTATAGGAAATGGCCATAAAAGTACCTTCTCTAATGATCAATATTACAGTGGCCCAAAGATATCTTGGATTTCCTGTTCATCTGCATGACTGTGTGTGTGCCCAGAGACATGCTTGCTCCCTCAAATCCATCTTGCCTTCTTGTTACTCTGCTGGTTAAGGCCTGGGCTGGAATCTTTCCTTCTTCTTTAACAGTCCTGAAAAGCCTTCCTCAAAAATCCCTGCTTTGATTAATTGTAGCAATCCCTTGCAAACAATCAAATAATGGATTTACCACACAAATTGGTAAAGGATGGTGATGTACATACTAAAATTACTTTATGAGGTACATCTGAGGAACTCTGTGGAAAGGTTCAAATGGGGTTTTTTGACTTCAGTTAAGTAAATTTCACTGAAGATGTGCGTGTGATATCCCTAGTGATTAATTTCTCTCAAATACTTATCCCAGCTGAGTTATGTAATATGAATCTCAGAAGGATTCCTAATAAAAAGTCTGTGAATGGTAGATGTAAATGTCTGCAGTGGCGTTTGAAATTTTAGATGTGAAAAGTGCTAATGGGAAAAATATTTTACATAGCTTCTGAGATAGGTTCTAGAATTTAAGGCCTTGTGTTTAACTCCCACTGACTTAAAATTTTGAGGCTTTGCTATAAATTATTCCTTATGCTTCTGCCAGAACAATAGTTGAGTGTCTTCAAAGAAATTAGATTAAGGCTGCAAAGTGAAAAATACCAAATGGAAAGGTATGTACTTAATTCCAACTGCTGCCTGTGAAAATCTGCTATAATACACTTCAGATGGTATGATAGGGTTCCATTTCTGAGTACCTAAATAAAGATTTTTTTTTTTTTTTTTTTGGCAGCAGGATGATTAACAATTTTTCTTCTTTACATAAAGTCCTAGATTTCTCAGAGTGGTTTTTGCTGGCAACTCAAAAGTGGGAAATAGACAAACACTGAGCTGAACATGTAGAAGTTTTCTGTATATATATAAAAGTGAATTTCAGGGGTCATAATACCTGTACTAATACTTGAAGATATCTTGAGTTTTCCTTGCCAGGGCATAGCCTTTCTGAGGAGGTTGGAGGCAGGATGGGGACACCTCTTGTGCTGGAGTGCTGAGATCAGCGTTGTCATGGGAGTCCCCCTGCCTGCTGCATGCAGGGGATGGGGAAAACAGTTTCTCTACTTAGGTGTAAAGGAAATATCATGAAATATTGTTGTGGTAAAGGAAAGCACACTTGAACACATGAAAGTGTGAGATCTCCAAACCAGATAGGCAGACAGCCTGTGCTAATCTTGCATGTGTTGCTCAAATACTGCTGCCTCAAAACCAGGTTTCAGAGATGAGGCTGCTGACACACTTGCCTTTTCACCTGTGATGTGCACTACCACAGTCATGTTTCCTTGATGCTGGGCTTTATCTAGCACTCCTCAGTCAACTTTTTGAGTGGTAACCTGCCAGCTCTGTTTTCAGACCTGTGCACATGGCAGCAGTGGTGTTCAGGTCTGAATTTCCTGTGCCCATCTGTGGCAGGAGACATTTGAACCCATCCACGCTGTGTCAGTGGCAGCTCTGTGGCAATAGCTTACAGCAGCACCCTCATGATGTGGCAGTTCAGGCTTATCCAGCAGGCTACTGGTGTGACCACTCTCACTTTGGTTATGGACTGGTTTCTTCTTGGCTGCTGGGAAGATTTTTGGTGTTGGAGCAAACATAAATAAAATCAGCCCTAATCTGTGTTGAGCTGACTAATGTGACCAGTGTTAAGAACAGGTGATTGATTTCCTGGTGTTTTCCTTAGAGGGCTCATAGCACAGACCTTGAGATACTAGGATGATGTAGCAATGGGACTTGAATAGTTATTAAAAGTGAAGAGAATTTTTGCTAATGTAAGCATGTAATGCAGCATTTTTGTGTGTTTGGTGCAGTTCTTGTAGGGATGCCCACATCTGTGGTCCACCATGCAGGGCAGCACTGCCTTTCTGTTGTAGAAGGAGACTGATCTTTTCAAATGGTTCAGCTGGTGAGCAGTAGCTTCCTGCTGTAGTATTTTGTTTGGTCCACAGCTGGTCCATATCCGAACCTGATGATCAGACGTGCAGGGGAGTAGCAAGAAGCAAGGAGGAATGCGCCATCGTTGAAGAGATGAAGCAGCAGTAGTAGTTCCACCGGCCTCCAGATTTAAGTCAGGACATTAAAACAGGTTTGGATTTCAAGAAAAGAAACACTATACAGAACCAGAGTTTATGAAACTCTGAAAATCACACTTTTTATTTAAATGTTGAGGAAAGAAACATTAATCCACACATGCATTCATTTAAAAAGTCATCAACTTTGCATTATTCTGTATTGGTATGCATATAACAACAATGAGAGATAAAAAAAGCAGCAATGACCCCTAGAAGGTGCTCCCATAACTCCACAGAAGGACAGACAAAATCACTGGCTGGCATGGAGGCAGCATGGGACATGAATGGGGCATCTTGCAACTTGTGATGAGCAAATGGGAGGAATGATTTGACCAAGCACTGCCAAATACTGCCCATAATTAGGATCTAGAGCAGCCCTTGGTTTTGGTGGTACTCAAGACAGTAACATCAAACAGGAGTCAGCTGTGGTACTTTGCTGGTTAGCCCTCCATCGCTTTATAACCACTTGGTGTTGGCAGTGCCTCTTTACACCTCTTCAATGCCAGTGGCAACATTTTGAAAAAGTATCTGATTCCAAAATAAATGTGCACATGCAGATTTCCTGAAAATTAGCACGAAGTGTGAAATGAAAATATTTTGCTGTAAGCTGGTATATACTTCAGCTTTCTATAACCACTCCCAGAGGATATAATAAATACTGAAGTGTTTAAATATAAGGCTTCATATTTTCTTTAGTAAATGGTTTTGAGTAAATTGTCCTGAACTATTTTTAACTCTGTAGAGCAGTTAATGGTATGTTTTTTCAGGATTTTTGGTCAGCTTGTGGGTTGGTATTTTGTTGTTTAGAGGAAAAAATATTGCTATCTGTTCATATATGCATTAATCTAAAATTTCAGTTAAATACCAGTAGGTATTAATTCATTGTCTGTGGTATCAGAGGTATACTGGTGGTGGTTTTTGGATTTCTTTTTAGAGTGTTGTTTTGGGGGTTGTTTGTTTGTTTGTTTGTGATTCTTTAAAGCTTTCCTCACAGTCCTTAAAACAAAACATGCTGCACTCTCTCCCAAGCCCTGCCTTCCCCAAAAGAAAATATTGTAAACCGTTATTTTTCTCTCAAAAGTAATTAAAACATTACAGGTTGAATTTTATTAACCTCCTTCCCATGCTATCTATAAGCATGTGTGGCCTGGTTGCCTATATGGAGTCATTACTGTTACTGCCAGGTGAAATTTGTTCTGAGTAATACAATTCCCCAAAGCAATGCTTTTTTTATTTCTGAAACACTGAATGTCTCATCACCAGGGGTTTGACAATATTAGTATTTTCAACTGTATTGGTGTTATTCTAGTTTACGCTTGCGAAATGACTCTTCATTTGTAATCTTTTGAGGCACTTTGTCTTACTCTTCTCAGAATTTAAGTTCACCTGAATAATTATGAGGACTAACCAAGCTGTCCTTATTTTATGTCTTGTTTGCTTGTTTTTATGGTTGCAATTTAAGTATTTGGCAACCAAACCGTGAAGGGGAAATGGCAAACAAGCCCAAATTGATGTATTTCTAAAGTTAGTTAAGTGGCAATAAAAACTGTAACAGCTATCACAGAGTACTCTGAGTTGGAAGGGACCCCCAGGGATCATCAAGTCCAGCTCTTAAGTGAATGGCCCATATTGAGATAGAGCCCACAACCTTGGCATTACCAGCACCATGCTCTGACCAACTGGGTTAATTGAGTAGCAGCTACACTGGGTTAGAGTTGTTTGAAGCCGTACATTGCATTCATTCATTCGTATGTTGCAGTTCCTCCCCATTCGTCAAGTAGTTCCGTTCATTTGTTTACATTTTGAAGATCAGCAGAGCTCCAGGAGTTATTTCCTTATAAGCTTTATTTACAATAGGAAAAGCACAGATTTTTATGAATAAATAGCAATGAATCTGTGCAATGCACATTTCTCACTGGTCAACATAGATGTCTAGCACTGATTTTTTTCATCAGCTTTACTATATGCAGTGAATATTCTTAAAATTTTTGCAAAGCTAATATTGTATGTATTTGCAGTTACTAAATTCTGGAGGCTAAACCTAAAACAAACCCAGACCACTCAGGTTCATTATCTCTGTACCTCCAGGTCCCACTCAATATGTACTGCTTTGTACTGTGTTACCATGGGGAATGGAGGCAGATTGCTCATCTCTGTCCTTCACTTAAGGGATGGGGAGTGTACAGCTCATCTGATTGTAACTAGAAACAACTGCTGAACTTTCGTCTGCTAATTACCCTTTCATTGAGGACTGCACTGCTGTAGCATCTGTTAGTCATTATATCTTGTTTTAAAAGAAGCCAGTAAGAAAAAAAAAATAAAGGAGGGATAAAAACAATGAGGTATCAGTTTAGAGTGCAGAATTGATAACAAATGTTCTATTTCTGGTTTCTTTGCTGCCATAGAAGCCTTGTACCTTCATACAAATAATATAAGTGTCTTTCATCACCTGTTAAATGAAGTCTATGCCTGCTGCTTGCAGGTGCTTTGATTATTTTTAGTTTATGCATGTATCAGTAGAAAGCTTTGAAAATTCTTGGGTTTGCTTTTTCTTTCCTCTGCATGTGATGTTGGATTTTTGTTGTGTTATTTTTTGCTTACAGCCATGGTTGTTACCCATCTTATCATGGAGAGACCAGAGAGGATCCAGCGCTGTGGCAGCAGCATTGCAAGGCTGAGGGAGGTAGCACCAGCTGCTCTCAGACTCCAGGCTGGGAGCTGTCACTACACCGGTGTCAGCAGTGGCTCCTGAGCTGCCTGCCAAGGTTCTAATAAGCTCATGAGTTGGGATTTTTAGAACAGTGTCCTGGTCTAGGGCAAATTTGGGAGAAAATTTGTAACAAGGATTTGTGTAGTTACTGGGAGAGGGATTTACATTCTAATTCTTACTGTTTTGACCTAAAGTCTGAGGGGTATGGTTGCTGCCTGTTCCTGTGCAGAGTGCTTATTTCACACCATAATTCATGAACGTATCTTCTCTGGTGTGTGCAGTGCGTAGCTGTTGGAATGATTCTCTCCATAAAGCTACAGTGCACTTCACTCTGTGCTGATTTTTGCTTCAGACTGGTTTCTGTGTCTTTCCAGGAGGTTTTATCTGTTGGAGCATCTACACTGGCATAACCTGCCCAGTCATACCTAATACACCAGCAGAGCTTGGTGCAGGGCATGTATGTGAGGCAGGGGTAATAAAGCACCAATGAAATGTTCCAGGCCTTTTTCAGATGCATTATGACCCCAAGAATATGTAGAAGAATTGTAACACTCCCTTTGATGGTGGCAGCAAGCTGTTGGCAGGCCTTAGCTCACCACACCTGATCTTCGCAGCTGCAAGTTGTTGCCACTCTTAGTCCTCTCCTCCTGCTCTTGCTGTAGGCTCCTTGGGCTAGATCCAGTGAAGGTGCAGTGCTAATTCAGCCTGCTAACCCAAGGCCAAGCTTTCTGGCAGAAGGGACAACTGTTTTACTATGTTAGGAGCAGTGTCCATGCTGGAGGTGTCATGGTTCAGTCACATCAGCAGTGCCCACCTTAACAGCTTCTGTCTTCTCTCCAGTGTTCTGCATCAGCACCAAAGTGATCACAGTAATAAGCCAGGCTGAGATAACTCTGGAGAGGTGAAACAACCTGGTAGGAGCTCTTTATCTGGTGTTTTCTTACTATGCAACCATACATGAATAAGCATTTTCTTGGGAGGTTGCTGAGCTTGGGAGCCTGGACTTGCTGTCCAATAACTTACATTGCAAGGTAATCCTGAATGCCTAGACCCAGTTGATACCCCTCTCCTTGGTTTGTTAGCTTGGGACCCGATTTTTTTTTTTTTTTTTTACTTTTTTAAGGACAAGATGGGTATTTTTCCCTAAGTGATTTCTTCAGACTGAAGGCAGTAGAAGTGCATAAGCTTTAGTTGCTGGGCAGGTATGAAACAGGAACCCTTTCTATACCTCCTGCTGAAGTGAAGGTCACCGGACCAGAAAGGAAAAAATTGGAAAAGAAGCCTCAAAGGCTTTATAGTCTGGGAGTTATGGCTGATGGCTGGTTTGGATTGATGTGGGTTTTGGTCTACACTCTGGGAGTTTTTTTCTGTTTTAGTCCAGGTTTTTTTTTTTTTTTTGTTGTTTGTTTGTTTTTCTTATTCATGTCTCTGATTAATAATAAGGCAGCTATTAATAATTGAAAGTTCTGTGTATCCAGATCTGTGTTCTTGATTCCATGTAATTTAATAATCTAATTGTTTACCTAGATGACCAAGTATTTTTGGCATGTCAAAATGAAAAACTTTGCTTCCTGTATTTCTCTTGCATTCCTCCCTGCTCTCTCACCATCTCTTGTCTTTGTCTGTAGGGACTGGAATTTTCACTTAGCTGAAATTCCTGTTTCTCTTGCACACCTTGAGTATTCATTAGTTTCCTCTACTGAAATTGATGCCAGACCAGTGTTGCTTGATCTACTGTTGCAATTAAATGCAAATTAAACCAGTTTTGCTCAATGTTAGTCTGCATTACAACTCACTAATTAAAAACGCTTAAGCTTTGAAAATCTGAGTCACTGAACTTCCCAGCCTGGTACAACTGTCTGTGACTTGTGTTGCAGTGGCATAAGTTAATTGGTTTGGAGTTCAGGACACAGCAGATGCCTCTCAGATACTAAATAAATAGAAGACATGGTATTACCCCTTCCTGTTTGCAGCTGCTTTAACAGGAATTGAAAAAGGGCTTTTTTTTAAATATGGTTGTTCACAATTGATGGGTTTAATTCAACCAGAAGCTAGTGCTACTGACCAAACAGGCAGGTCTGTGCTTGTCATGATTTTGTTTGTTCTGTTTTGCTGGAAATTCAGAGCTTTTAGTTTTCCCCCATAATCCTGCTTTTCTGGGAGCCAGGGTGGGAGGAGTGCTCCTTCTCCGAGTTCAAGCCCTGTCTGCCTCATTTAGTGGTGTCTCATCTCCTTTTGCATTAAAATCAAGTTTCCTCTTCCTGCTTGTTTTCTCCACCCCTCCTCCCTTGCACATATCTACCCTGTTTTCATTTGTTCTGTACATTTTAGTTTGGTGCTTATGCCTCCCAAAAGCCTGTCCTGTTGGGACAAATTAGTGTTATAACAAGTGTACCCTTTAATATTATCTTTCTTCTTTATGTAGGGTGCACATGGGACCTGATTTTGAAATTGCCCTTGGGATGGGGAGACTACTCAGCACTTTCCCCTGACTGTTTGGAGGCATGGCTGTGTAGAGAATTCAACTGGGAACACACTATAGGATAACTAGTAGACCTGCTGGTAGGAGTAGGCATATTGGTGGGTAGCTATTTACTGCCCTGTGTAAATTACTGCTTAACTGCTTTTCATTAGAGTTGTTTTTTCAACTGGTTCTACCTCTGTGTATGTGTTCATTTCTTAGGCTAGCCTTAAACAGCTTGGGAAACTGTCTGACAATTGGGAAGCTGGTGACATTCCACAGGCAGTATATCTGGAATGTTTTGGGTTGTAGTTACTTTTTGGAACTTTGTCTCCTCAGAAGAAGACCACCTGTCTCAAAGTCATCCCCCAACCACAATCAAAACACTGGGTTTTACTTCATTTTTAGTGTCACTAACAGCAAATTGTTTATTCAAAGGAAATGTTTAAAATTTATGGTGGTTCTTTTCCCTATTCCTAATGGCTTGTCATTCCTAACATTTATCCTGAGTACTCAGATTATAGATTTCTCAGCAATGTTGTTTGATTTCTTGGAGTTTAGCGTGATGTGGATTTCTGGTTTGGATACCAGTGTTGTCAAAGGACAGTAGATCTTTTTGCATCTATTGAACAAGTGTGAATTTACTACGCTTGTCCACTCTGTCACTGCAGTTCCAGTACCAGGGAATGAGTTGATCAAATACTGCCTCCACAAAATGGGCTAGCTGTTGTGTGGTTTGACCACTACTGATCTGTATTGGTTGTGAACCAGTGCCCCAGTACTGACCAGCATGAGGGTCAGGTTTCCCATGCTCCTTGGCTTCTGGGAAATGCATTTGTTGGTTGCCTGTGAGTACTGCATGGAAGGGGGACTGTTAGGGGTTTCACAGTGGTGGTAATATTTAGTCTCTACTCTGTAAGTAGAGTTTTACCTATGTGAGTGCAGAACCAAAAAATGTAGAGGGCTCTGGTTTTGGTACTCGGGTTTTTCTTTTAACCTTGCCTTTCTGTTGCTGCAGTTTTTATCCCTCTCCGTGGCTTTTTCTGAGTACAACAAAGTAAAAGAGTTGGACATTTTGTAAGCAGCAGAGCAGCACGCCATTGAAAGCTATGTTACGTTTGCATCTATAAGATTGTCCAGTTGGCTGAGCACTGAAGTAGACTCACAAGTCTCCTAATTCCTGCTCTATCATTAATCGCTAACATAAACAGGGATAAACTCTTCCCATGCCCTTATATTTACTAGGAAGTCTAATTCAAGTGAGCTAATAGGAAGCACTGAACAATCCAGTGAAGAGTGCATTTCTTCAGTCCTTCCTGTTGAAATCAAGGCCTCTCTCCAGTTCCTGTTTTAGTCCTGTTACCATTAATAACCCCTCCTAAGCTGGTGCCGCAACTTGCATTCCTCTGCTGTGCCTGAAGGCAAAGCTGGGATGAGGAGGAGGTTGGTGCATCCTCTACTGGGGCAGTTTCCTGCCCAGCACTTCCTTTTGCCTGTCCAAGAAAAAGAGTTAAATCATGGCAAGCAGAGCAGTGGGAAAGGATGGGAGTTTTTAATCCACATTTTTATTCAGGAGTGCTGGATTCAGCTGAACTTGGGGCATCAGCTGCTTCTCTTGCTGTTACCTATTTCATCATGCCCCGAATTGGAGTTTTAAGTGTGGTACTGCAGAAGAAATAGTAAGGCAAAAGCCCATGTCTTGCACAGACACCTGTAGGCAGCACTTTCCTGTGATCTTACACCATGCAGGCAGGGAGGCTTGGCAGGAGGGTGTGATGGAGCAGAGGGAAGTCTGAAGGGAAGGAGACCTCAAGTGACACAAAGAGATAGGAGAGGGCAGGCCAGCACTGGGGGTGCTGGAAGGGTACACCAGGGGAAATGATAAAAGAAGAGATCTGATTTAAATAGCAAGAGTAAAAGAAGGAAAAGGAGAGTGTTGTTTGTTTATTTTTTAACAGCCGGGTGGAACACCTGCCATGAGATTGCCTTTGTGGAGAGACAGAAACCGAACATTGGAGCCTGGTTAAGACTGTGTGGGTGCAGCAGCTAATGTGCATGGGAACTAGTGCCTGTATTCCTCTGTACAAAACCTGAAACTTACAGCAAATACTGCAGAGATTCCTGGTTTAGGCTTAGAATGTGACATTTCAGAAAAAGCGGATGTTCTGCTGTGCATGGGTATGTCTCACCTGCTACCAGAGCATTTTTCTGCTGCCCTTCTTGTTCCTTGTCTTGCCTGAAGCTGGTTAAGGTCTTGCAGAAGTAAAACCAATGTATAATTCATTCATGATGAAATGTTTGATTCCTGACCCTTCTGAAGGACTGTTTAACTTCCAAAGATTGAAATATAATTGTTTATTTTAGCATGCCCAACCTTGCTCATTGCCCTTTCCCAATAATGGTTGCTACATGCTTTGAGAGGAATAGCTGTGCGTTTTTATTTTTAAGATTTGCATATTCATACTGAAATACAGGTTTCATCTTTTCCATGAAATAATGAATGGGATTAGGGGAAAATAAAAGAAAAAAGAAAAGGCAATCCCTGCATTCTCCAGCACATATCTGTGAAAATATCCTCTGGCTTGTTTTTGCTCAAGGGTTTGCTTTTCTTCACTTTGTCCACTTTTAGCTGCTATGTGAAATGTATGCTAACTTCATAAAATCATAATAGGCCATCTCAGGGGAGGTCAAATATAGAAGTTATACTTAACTGAGTCCACTTAAAAGCTAACAGAAATAGAACTCAGCCACAAATAATATAATGCTGCAGGAGTAATAATACACTATGTTCTGGTTATAATTTTTTTTTTTTTTTTAAATATTCTTCCCTGTGTATCGTCCCTGGTTGTTTGGTTTTGGGCATTGATTCTGTATAGCTCCAGATGGAGCATGTTCAGAAGAACAGTGGTTTTTACCAGGAGATTTTGGTCGGGTAAGCTTAAAAGAACACAAGAATTCCTCTTCTCACAGGTCTAAAGCTCTGGTTGGGCAAAACTGATTTGAGGTAGTTCTTACCAAGGAAATCCAAAAAAAGTCTGTTTTAATTTCTAGAATTCACTTTCATTAATTACAGTCAATTGAAACTTTGCTAATAAAAAGGAAGCTCTGGACTGGGTAGTTTTGCAATCATTGGGCTAATACCAGATGTATTAACAAAATAAAGCAAACTCATGGATAAAGATCTAACATTTGAAGTTAGGTATTGTCATCATGTCTACAAATATCTCAGGTACGCAATCATGTGAACACTGTATGGCACAGAGGGGTGTGTCTGACCACAGGGTTATTAAGGGCAGGAGATTTGGGTTTGGATAACACAGAAAGTGAATGGCTGAGGGAAACACAGAATCCGATGCAATGAGTCTTGGTTTTGTATTTTATTCATAGATCCACTGGCTTTCTACCATGGATCTCTATCCCTGGTGTCTGTTGTGAAAGGAGCTTTGCATAATGTATGGTTCCTTTTGAAATGGGCTTGAAATACTTCTTTGGGTACTGTTCTCTCTCGGGGGCTGGACTGTAAAGAATTACAAGCACCAGCTGAAGAGCTGCAGAGTGTCTGGTTTCTTTCCACCTGCACAGAAAATAATGTTTCTGTGCAGCAACAGTGTAAGCAGAGAGTTTTGGAGGAGATCTGTTGTCTCTACAGCAATGGGACAGGTTGATTGCTGCAAAGCTGCTGGATGACAGCAAGGGCTTCCCTGGTTATTGTCAAGTTGTTTCTGTTTATTTATTTATCTTATTTTTCTTCCATTCTGACAGTAATGGATTTTGGTAATTCACAGTGGGGAAAATTGACTGGCAAAAGAATTGGGTTCTGTGCATGATGGGGTTTGAACCCTGCATATGACAGTGGGTTTTACAAGAGTTTGGTTATTGTAAATATGCTTGTGTGCTCCTTCTGCTGGGAGCAGAAAGTAAAATTGCAGCTCTGCCAGGTAGGGGAGAAGGAGGGAGAGGCAGAACTCCAGGAAATGGTGAGTTCTTGCCCAAATGTAGATGCCGTTCTTTGCTGTGAACTTTTGTACCTGTAGTACTCTTGGACTCAGCTTTACCAGTGGGAGCAATTAGTTGCTGGTCAAGAAGCATGTTCATGAGAGCCAGGAGGAGATTTCTGGGGGAAGAGCTGCAAAGGCAATGGAAACAAACACATTAGAAACAGATTAGATTCCTGAATCTTAGCAAATTGAAAAATAACAGGACAACTTAGGCTTTAGAAAACCTACTGGAAATGAGCCAGAACTTTTTGCAAACTGAAATGACCTTAGCCTTTCTTAAATTGCTACTCAGTGTGAGACCACAGTTAAAACAGGGATTAAAAATGAGCAGAGTTCATACTCCTGCCTGCAGATAAGTGGACACTTTCCATGCTTGGTGGGAAAACAACTCAAAAGTAGTGTTGAAAAGACCTCAGAACAAATCCAGCATGTATGAGACAAAGAATCAGAATTATATTCTTAAATTTAGGATTGTGGTGGTAAGTAGCATGGGCATGGCATGAGGAGTACTTGGGTTTTTTCAAGTTTAATTGAAGCTTTAATTTGTGGCCCTGCAGTTTTTGAAATGCTGGCATTACCAAAGATTGACAGTAGAAGTCAGTCAGATTTATAATGTGGATTGGAAAATGTTGAACACAGCAGACAGTAACTATATTTTTTTGAAAAATGTCTCTAAATTCCTCCTCTTGGAGAAATTCTGTATCTCTTTCAATTCACATTTCAGGTTTACTGACTGAAAAGCTCTGTGGTTTGACTGGTTACGAATGTTTTCATGCAAGCACATTAGCTTTTAAGTTGGTACATAAGCTGTCTTTTTTTAAAGAAAGTGAATAAGCTTGTAAAATAGTGTGTTGGAAACAAAAAAAGTCTTTTTTTCATATAGACAGATCTGATTCATCAGAGAGCATCAAGATAATTGTCACGATTTTCATTTTAAAAGGAAACCAAGAAATCTTGGCACAAGTGTAAAACTTTCTGTTGCTATACTGGCCTGTTGCCTGGAGCTAAATATTTGCCTCATGAATTTTCCTTTCCCTATCAGGAACAGGAAGCAATGTTACAGATGAAATGCATTAAGGTTTGTAAGTGATGCCTGTTATTCAAAAAAGGAAAGATGCTTACATGTTACATGATTTACTAACAAGATAAAACAATTTTTATTCTGTCTGAAATCTGGATGGTCACCTAATTTTTTGGAGTACTTCTAGGGTGGAGATTTGTACTCGCTGCAAGTCTCCTTCTAACAAACACAGACATTAGAGTCAGGTTTAGTTAAACAATTCCAAATGTTAATATGAGTAGGCACATTTCTCTCTATTTTTCCCTGAATTTTTCTTTTCTTTTAATAAGCTCAGCCACCAGCAATTCAGGCTCTTGCCATTGCTTCTCAGCATTTTGTGTTTCATGCTCTTATGGTAACTCTTCATCTTCCCTTTGGTCCCTGAGGAGAGAAGGGCAGCCGTGGTTGGCAGCCAGTGGCTGCATTTTCTGTCCTGTACCACTCCCTCTGTGCCAGGTTGTTACCTAGAGTAAGAGGAAAGGGAAACCAATACTGTCAAGAGACTGCAAAACCTCAGAGGCCATGGAAATACAGAAAAGGTGTTTTAAGATGCTGTTCCTTTCAGTGGCTTCTGAAAATGCTCCTACTTGTTGGGAAGATCTCACTCTGCAGCAGGAAAACCCAGCATCCCCGTCACCGTACCTGCTGGCATCCCAGGTCAGATACCACCATGATCTTGGGTACATGGTGTATTTTATCAAATACAATAAACAAAACAATTGGCTCACCTTTTCCTGCTGCTTGGGATGAGGTAGAGGGTGAGCAATTGATTTGTGCCCTATACTTAGTCATAAGGGAACTCAAAGCCACCACACAACATTTATGTAGCTGATAATATGGTGAAGGGCTCTCTGAGACTACAGTAGCAAGGTTTTCCTCCATTTTGGGTTGTTTTGAGACAATAAAGATGATAGTGCTAACTTTGATTGTCACTGATGAAGCGCTTTTTGCTGTAGCTGTGTATCCTACAAAATCTACTCTGTGTGTGGAAGATACTAGTGACATTTGACAATAATAATTCATTCAAATTGTATCGTTATTGAATCTGCAAAGGCCCCACTTTGTGCTACATTTTTCAGCTCTTTAAATAACAGTTGCTATCTTTAGGGTATTAAAGGACAACATTTAATTGGTGAAATAAACTAACCACAATGCAGAGCTTCAGGTTATTTGCTACTTTCTGTCTTTCTGAAGTTAGGCAAGGTGGTTTTTTCCCCAGTGTTTTTCCAGGGATATCATGTTATCTGATGTTAAATTATTTCCCTCTCATTGCATATTGTAGAGTAAGATTTCTGATCTCCAGCACAGACATGCATAACTTATTCTCTTTATAGGTAATTCTCAAAAATTTTCTTTTCATTTTGCCTTTTTTATGCAGCAGTTAAAAGGGCTTCCTTCTTAGCTAAGCATACCTGACATTTAAATATTCACAGTGTATATTATTACTACACATTTATAGATTGTGAGTTAAGCTAGTTTGAATGGGAGTTTGGCTCACAATGGAGTTTTTCCATCTATTCTGGAAAAGCTTTGCATGGTAATAAGCCTTGCAGTTAGCTGAAGTACTCTTGTTTCCTAATGGAATCTGCTTTCTTTAGACTCTCGAGCAATTGAGTGAGAGCACAGTGGCAGCTGTGGTTTGTATCTACCTGTGCTTTATCATATACCCTTGCAGAAAGCAGCCAGAAGAGTTCTAGAAATTATCTGTGCTGTCTTTGTTTACATTTTTCATTTTATAGCCTTTCAAGAATTTCAGGTACTAATGAAAACTCCAGTCCTAGATGGGACCTATCCACTGGCCTTGCAATTTATTGATTTTGCGGGGGAGGCATTTATCTTTGTAAAATGTATGAAGTTATATGCTTCCAGTTCCTGATGCATGTCAGAAACAATTTCTTACATTGAGGGCTTTCTGTTTAAATTCTTCTTCAATTTTATTGCATAAAAGCATGGCGGTATAAAATACTTTTTTGTCAATCAGTTACAGTTGTTTTTGTTAAAAAACTGTATGTGTGTATGTTGTCACTGATCTGGATAAATCTTTAGTATCTAAGAACTGCCCTTCATTCAGATGACTTATAAAAAAATACAGAGAGAGAAATTAGAGCCAAACTGATACAGCTCAACCCCTCAAAATACTGTATTGATTGCCAGAAATGGAATGACCCACATTAGTAGCAGCTTCAAATGGAGAGCTGGAAAAGAGCAGGAAGAGAAAGCAGGGTGCTTAGGCAAGAGAAAGATGATGAATAACTAAAAACACTGAAGGAAAGGTCAGGAAGTTTGGAGCTCAGCCTAGACAGAGCTCAAGGTGTGTGGCATTGGGATTGTGCCCTATGTCACTGGTTTTGAGCAGCCAGCAAAGGAAGCGTCCTTCTTTCTAATCCCTCATGCACACAGGGACACTGGGGGTTGCTATGAAAACTTTCAAGCTCTCATTGCAAATTCTCTCTAGCTACAGCAAATTATCACACACAGCGATTTTTGTCTGGCTGTTCTAATGCAAATGGGCAACATTGAGTCTTCTGTCACAAAAAAAGTGATATTGAGCAAACCATCTGCATGGGTGTTTTGCCTGGTACAATTGCTAGGAATATAGCTGTTTCACTCTACCACACTTTCATTTAGCATCGATTTAAAACTACTGTTTTTATTTGTGCCTTTCAAACTGTGAAAACTTTGCCTCCTCTTTTGTTTCTAAAGATATTTACTAATGGGGAGCTGATGTAATTTGTTTTGGAGGACAGGCTCTTTTATACACAGAGTTGTATTAATTGAGATACAATCTCTGATAAACGTGGACAAAATTAATGGGCCTTTATGAGTGGCCAGAACGATATTTATTGTTTGCAAGTTGTGTTAACTCGTAGCAATCCCTTGACAAACCGGGGGAATTGCCTGTTGTGATTTGCAGCTGCCTGTGCCACAGAATGCGCTTACTAGAGCTTTCCACCCGCTATTCAGCTTGCTGTTGCCTGCCTGTTTTCTGTTTTAAAAACTGTTTTCATTGTCATACTGCATCCAAATTATTCAGTGGCAGCAGCCCATTTGCTGGTGCTCCGAGACACTTCGCTTTGTCCCTGCTGACACCTGATGATGGACGCAGAATATTCTGAGCCGAATGGTAAATATGAGTCTTCTACTTATGTCACTGTGTTTAGAGATTTTTTTCTTTTTTTTCAGGTCCAGCACATGTTTTATGACCTTAATTGTATGTGGATGAGGTCACAGTTCTGTCCAGATCTCTGGATACCAGCAAAATCCTATGGATGTAAATATATAGAAAAGAGACAAACTGCATGGGGGAAAAGAAAAATCTTGTTTATAGGGGAAAAAAGCAATCTTGTTTGCAGGATAGTGATGTGATAACAAAGATTTTTGGTTTCTGTTATTTCTGAAAACATAAAAATCTTACATAAATGTGTAGGATTATAACAGCATCTGATAGTGTAAAAGGTCTCCTGTGAAATCTGACTTTATAGGCATCACAAAGCTAAATGGCATAAATTGAGGAGCAGCTACCAAAAAAGGGGCATTTGGTATGCCTGCCTTGGTGAAACAGGAAAAAAATGTAGGAAAGCCTGAAATTATGGATACAAACTGAGTGCTGGATTTTGGGAGAAGATTGCACAAAAATCTGCAGATATGAGTGAAAAAGATGTATAAGTGTCTCTGCACTCTATCTTGCATTCTTTGCACTTTTAATTTATTAATGGTTTTTCTGCTCAGTTAGTGCCATATCCAATACTGAAATTGGATAAGGGTGCTCTAAATGAACTTTTCTGACTTTTTTCTAGAATCCTTGTCTGTATTTTAGGAATTAATGCAGTTCTTAAGGAACAATTCCACAGATATGCACATTTTGTTTTCTTGCACCACCTAAAGGGAACTGTTCATGTGGTCAATCAAATGCATAAGCCTTTGCAGAATTAAATCTTAAAAAAAAGTTCTCAAAAATGTTTTTATGCATTTAAATGTTTTTAAGAGCAATAGGTAGCAGATGTTTTTGTGTTTTATCTCAGGTATGTGTCTGCATAATTTCTAAGGTGCCAACATTTCTTTTGTTTCTCTGTCTTTTATATGCTCACTCTCTCTTTTTGTTTTTTAACTCAACAAACCAAAGGATACTTTTAAAAATTACTTGCTTCTAAAAATCTAGAGGTGCTACAATTATATCATACTTCTAAAAAAGGAAAAAAGTTTTCATTTTGATGTTGGAGAACTTTTGTTCTGTACAAGTGTTTATATTTTCTGTTTTTAAGGAAATTAATTTCAAATGATTTCTGATTAGTGGATTGGCCCTGCTTCATTGTCATGCTGATTTTTGTATGGTTCTCTTAAAAATAAAATATCAGCAAGGCAGATATGGTAACGAGGGAGAATCAGCAGTCCTGGATATTCCCGAACACCTTAATGTGAGGGAAGATGTGGAACTGGGCAGCCAGGTCCTGAGCTGGGTGTCCCAGGCAGAGAGTGAGGGGATGTGAGGTGAGGAGGGATGCAGCAGTTAGAGCAGCATGGACAGGGACAGCCGGAGAGGGCACAATAACAATGTGGTGTCTTTTTCTCCCAAATCAGGGAAATTTAACGTGTGATTTACGGCATCACAGAGTGGGCTAGAACAAAGGGAGTGTAACAGGGAGCAGAGATGCAAAATGTCAGAAAAGTGAGGTGCTGAGGGGAAATGCTGTGTTGTGGCTCTGGATGCAGCCAGCGGTGCTGCTGCTGGCTGTGGGGTGGCAGCTCCCTGATGAGTGAAGCGAGGCTGAGGCCTGTGCCACCCCAGCACTCTTGTGCTGCAGTAAACAGAGAATTGGAGGGGTGCTGTGGTGCCCAGCTGAGATGGTCTGTGCTGGCCAAATCTCTGCTCATCAAGGTGGGACTGGCAGTACTGGGACCTGACCTTTAAATCATTGCCCCTTCTACTGGGAGGTGCCTGGTTTCCCTGCAGAATGTCACCAATCCCGGTTATTCCTTACTAATACTGCAATGTCCACATCTCTCAGATGTGTTACTGCTGCAGTTCCAAAAATCATTGCTTTCATTTGTCATCTTGAAGTATGTGAATGCCCTGTACACAGAAGTGCTCTGTAAATAGCTGGAGATATGTAAAGGATTGGAGGGAAAAGCACAAATAAAGTAATTTCCACAGCACATTTAAGTTTTTGTTTGCTTACATGTGGAAGACGTAGTTAAATTAATAAAATCAGTTGCTAAAGAGTTACTAAGAGTTTCTTCATGGCTACACTGTAGCTCTCAATTTACTCTCTCACTGCTGGCCAGGTGAATTTAATACTTGTTTAAGCTGATGAAATTGGGCTGCTGCTTTGTCACAATGAAAAATGCATTTCCTTAATCCTCCTAGGAAACTGTAAATTGGAGTATCATAGTTTACAGGTATTCCATTTTTTGCTCCTTTTCCCTTGGCATCACTGGATGGTGAGCAGCCTTGTGCTGTGTCCACCACAGCAGCACACTGATTAAGCCCATCATCCCATGTTGGTGTCTCTCCTCCTCTTACATTTTATAAAAAGTGCTATTTTATTATTATCTGGTAAAGAATTGTTTGTGCTATGTTCCATCCTGTACATATGCTTCTTTGTGTCAGTTTTTTAATCTTGCTGGGATAAATCAGGCTTTGGAAAACCACAGTGAAGAGTTTTGTAAAAGGGAAGGCTTCAGTGTTAACTTGCTTTCATTTATGTTCTCTGACATGTAAATCCACTCTGGTTTTGCCTGCCACATTTTAAGTCATAGGTGCTGGTTGCATCCTTGTCTCTAATGTTAATAGTGTGAAGAGCAGGATTGCAGCCTTAGCACTGAGGAGGCAGAAATGAAAACTACTCTTTGTTTTCACATTAGTCCTCCACCTAATTATTTTTTTTTCCCTGGCAGTGACTGTACCTGTTTTTTAGCTGACAGAAATCTGTCAGCCTGGCGTTTTGATCCTAAACTCAGAAATACATTGTGATTGGATCATGATGCTGGTCTTTCCATTTGCTGAAGCTTGCAGTAGCTGCTCAGGAGGAATACAATGCCCTGCTAACTCCACTGTGTCAGTTTTGGCTTCGTCATGACACCAGAAACATCTTTTGCTCGCTGCTAGTTTATAAAGCTTTTCCTGATTGTTTTTAAATTGATGCTACCCACTGGGAGAAGTTATAGGTGGTTATTTTTGTTGGATAAGGATGAATGCACAAATGTGCCTCTACTTACTGTGTGTCAGCTAAAGTCTGAAAAATTTTGAGGAAAAGAACAGCATTACTTGATGTTAGTAGTTTTGATAGTAAGAGGGCTTTTTTTTTTTCTATTTTATTATCTTTTTTCTGAACTGAAGACCATAAATCTGTATACTGCCCAGAGGTGCTGAATTCCCAGGCAACAGATAGAGAAATTGAAGTCACTGAGAAATTACATTTAGAGATGCTGCTCATGTGGTTGTAGAGCTCAAAAGTAAACTGCAGTCAAGTTGTTTATGTAATTGTTTATAGACATTTTAATTCAATAGTTAAATATTTTTACGTGTCTTTGTCTCTTTCCTCTAAAAATATGTAGGGAAAGGGAAAGCACTGTAAACTAAAAACTATTACAAGGTTAAACTGAACTACAAAGTTGTGTTTAGAGTTTTTATCAATTGTGTTCTTTCCATCTGTGTTTGGGATAGGACAGGCCAGAGCTGAAACTTAGACTTCTCTATTTCAGATCCTCCAACTTGGGCTGTCAGTAATTCAGAAGCAGCATCCCTTGAGGCCTCATGCCTTCTGTGTGCCATGCAGAGATACTCCTGACCCTCTCTATGGTTGATGTGAAACAACCAGGCTGACCTGTCAGCCAAAATGAATGAAGTTCTGTTTTCTGTTAACTGGCAAATTACTGCTGTGGTTTTATTTCTTCAAAAGGGTTAAAAAACTTGTGGGAGGCCCAAATGAAATTGGCTTTTTTGTTGCCTCAACTTGATTTTGTTACTCTTGCAGTGTCAGTGTTCTGCAAACTCTTGATCTTCTAGGCTAGACAGGATCTGCATTTCTAATACAAAAATTCAGGCTTTTGACAGATCTAAATGGAACAAAAATAGACAAGCTTCTCCAGAGTTATTAACCTGGCGCCTTCTCATGAGCACTAATTTTACTCAAAACTGACACATCAATTGCAGCAATTTTACTTAAAATGTGAAACACTGTAATATCCACAAATTTTAAGGGTTATTAAAAAATGCATCTCCATAACACTCAAAAATTAAATTCTGGTAGCTTTAATATAAAATTTGCCTTTATAGAGTAGATGTTTGCCAAATAGAAAATACATGTTCAAAATACAAAGACTGTTCAGGACCCCAGGGTCATAATATTAGTGGGTGTAACATGAAGTGAAATTGGGTATTTTGTTACAATAGGGTGCATTAAAATATTTTAAGAGTTACATTTGCTGATTTTTTTCTTGTGAGTATTTCACTGTATGAAAAAATCCAAGTGTGCTAATACCTTGTCAGTATTTTCTTTTCCACTGTCTCCAGCTAAATTGAAGCCTAGCTCCAATAATGATTTTCTTTCCCAACCTGTCCTCTTTATTCCTAGTCTGTGAGAGTATAATTTGAGTAACACACCTATTCCCTGGGCAAGAACTAACAAAGTATGACTTGTTCTACTAGATGAGTTCTTTGACCAAAATAAAATGTTCCCAAATTAGAGCTGGGGTTGGGTTGATGAAAACAATAAATTGAAGATTGAGAACTTGCCGATATCCACGTTTCCCCATACCATACTTATTATTTGTCAGGTGTCATCATGTGTCTTGCAATCATTCATCAAAATGAATGCCACTGGAGTAAATGCCAGTTTGGAGTAAATCTTGAATATAGTAACATAGGAAAATTGTGGTGATGCTTTTGGCAAATGCTAAATTTTGGTGTGATGTCTAATTTGTGGTAAGAGTTCTGGAAGACCATTGCTGAGATGGACATCCTTTGGTGCTCATAATCCATACAGGCAGGTTGGCTTGAAAGAACGATGAAAGGTGCTGTCATGGTAACAAATAATTTGGAAATTGGGTTTGGCTATAAAGTTTCTTTATAACTGGTTGATGGGTATAATTGTGGTGTTCACAGATCTTGCCTAATTAGATGTTTCCTTCATATTTTTCCTACTAGGGTAATTTTCACTTAGTGTCTTTAGAGCAGAAATAAAACATTAATGTTAATCCATAACTTTATTTGAATGTTACACAAACTGATATTATATAAGCAGACTCAAAGAGCAAATTAACTGGAATAAAAGCAATTTAAGTAGGAAGTGTCATGTTGAAAGCAGAGCAATGTGACATTGGAGCTATAGTAGAATACCCTTTAGAAATCAAGGTTACATTTTTAGCAGGTTATTTATTCTTCTATAGTCTAAAGTTGGTCCTTTGGTTCGACACTTCCTTATGCCAAGTTGTGGGATACAGCAGCAAGGAGCAGTTGGATGTAGCCTGTGCAGCCAGAACCTGCTTTGATGAGTATGTTCATTTCCTGTTCATTCTTGGGCTGTTGGGGCCATCTCTCAATGGGGTTGTGATGGGCTCTTGTGATGGGAAAGGATATGGAAGCTGAAAACAGTGTTTCAGGGAGAGGCTACACCTGGCAAGCAATTCCACTTGCTCCTATGTAGAAATCTACACATTTTAACTGGGCATATACCAAGGTAAACAGACTCTGGTTCCTGGGAGGAAAACTACATTTGTTCCCAAGATGCCCCATGTGTAAACTGGGAACCTTTGCCTTGGGACAGGGTGTGTGGGTGCAGATAGTAGCTACTTTACTTGTCTGATTTTACCAACTGCTACAAATCTGTCAGCAACCTGATGTGAGTTTTGGTGTCTGAGGAAGGAACTACCACAGAGTTTAGAGAGTTCCTGCCTTGAGCTCTCAGCTGCAGGTAAGTGCCTCAACAGCAAGATTTTTCCAAAGCTTATCTATCAAGTGCTGTTTTATCACGAAACTTCTTTAAAAGTACCCTCAATTCTACTTTAAGGTTTCACATGATAAAGATGTAAATGAGGCAGAACATTTTTGTGCTCATTTTATAAATTCAGAAAAAGTTTACTTCTCTGTAATCTGCTCCAATTTTTATGCAAATTCTTAGCCACAATTTATTATCCTAAATAGCAAGAGAGTAAAAATTCAAACCAGATATCATGTGGCTCTTGGAAATTTACCCTCTCCACAGGGTATCTGATTTCCTTAAAAGCATTAAACCTGTCCATATTGCTTTATTTCTATTTCATGATTAGCATGTACCTAAACTTTTGCAGTTTTGACTACTTTACCACACTGTTCAGGTACTTAATGTTTCTGCACACCTGGATTTCATAGAAGGGTTGGGCTGGGAGTGACCTTAAGGGCACTGTCTTGTTTCAATCCTCCTGCCATGGGCACAGACACCTTGTACTAGACCATGTTGCTCAGAGCCTCATCCAGCCTGGCCTTGACCACCTCCAGGGATGGCACATCCACAACTTCACTGGACACCATGTTCCACTGCCTCACGACCCTCAAAGTACAGAATTTCTTCCCAATGTCTGGAATCTAAAACTGCCCTCTTTCAGTTTAAAGTCATTTACCCCTTGTCCTATCACTTCACGCGCTTGTAAAAAAATCCTGCACCACTTCCATCAAGATGAATATCCAGAAAGTTTTTTGTATTATTAGGAATAAAAGTATTTTTAAAAGAGTGAGATTTGGCTAGACAACTATGTTTTCTGGTTCACTGTCTGCTGTGCTTTTGCCTTATATTCCCTTTTGTCTGTGCTGTTTCCTTGCAGCCCCTGCTGTGGAGCTGGCAGGCCAGGGGAGAGGGAAGCAGCCAACCATAGCTCTTTGCACAGCAGTGCTCTTGCCACCACTGCTCTTCAGCAGGAAGCAGTAGGCATGCCAGTCTTTACAATTATTTGGTATTATCTTGTTCTTCTAGGCTTTGCTGCCTTCTGAGGCACAAGAAGTTTGGCCCACCTTGTCAGTATTGTGTATTAACTCTACTTGTCAGTGCAGGGATTGCTTCACTGTTGTCCTTGCCAGATCTGATGCTTAGTCATTGAATGCCTTTCCCTGACTTGCTTGTTGCTTCATTTTTCTTTCATGTCATATAACATGCGTGAGCTTTTGCTGAATGATATATGCAGAATGATTCATCATTTTAATATATAAAGTCTTGATGCATACCTGAGTCTAATGAGTAAGGAAACAGTTGTTTAAGTTGCAGTACTTAATTTGTATTTTGTAGCTCAAAATAAACAGTACAAATCCATAGGCCTCTTTCCAATTAATCATGCTTATAATACTATTGTGAAGCTGTGTGTCTTCTCTATTTCTATTCCTTCTGTCCTTCAACCTCACAATTTGTTTATCGCTATTTGTTTTACTTTCTCTCAAGGCTTTAAGTGACTTTGAGAAAAAGTCTTTTATTGGGTGTACAGCTCAGGTTGGAGCGTCTTAGTGTAGCCAGTGGGAGTTTTCCATGGGAGTGACACAGGTGAGAGACAGCAGTTGTGGCACCAACATTAAAGTAAAGAGGTAGGACCAGTTTTAAGATGAGCATACGCTCCAAATTATGATCTAGATGCAAAAGTGGAGTAGCCTACTTCTCTGTTCTGCTCAAGTCTGTAGCTTCATGCCAAGCTTTTACAGAGCAGTGCTTAGTCAGACCTGCACAACTCAAGGAATTTTATCCAGTAATCTCTCTACCAGGCTCAGTAATGCAGTCTGAACTGATCATCTCTCTTCAAAATATGTTTGACAACTAAAAATTATTAAAAAAATATTTTTCATCTTAAAAGAGAAATATTCTGAAGGTATACTTTGAAGTCTGTTCCTCTTCCCTAAGACTTTGTACTTTGCAACATATGTTAGAAATACAAGTTTAAGTACTTTTCAGTAGAGAAAAAATAACTACAAAATATTTGAACATGAGTAATATTTTTTTAGTAAGTCTGGGTTTGCCCTGGCATTCCTTATATAATCCCATGTGTATGGAAATGTTAAATTTGCAATTTATTTGCATCATTTCAAGAGACAGCACCAGAAGGACTTAGAGGCCACTCAGCCAAAACTTAAAGCAGAAAGTAAGCTGAGTGGTTTTAGCTCTAAAGCTGGAAATATCAATGGCTTTATCAATGTGTATCTGTCATACAACTCTTGACCAAAATTTTGGAGTTTGCATCCTCACAACAGAGAATTTTCTTTCTAGTGCTAACACTTTTTTCCAAATAGGAAGGACTTCCTTAGAGGTGGTACTTTGTCAGCCATGGTGTCGAAGAAGCAGCAGAAAAATAACCTTATTGTTACATTCCTTTTGTTTTCCAACTGCTACATTCAGCTAGTTTTGTTAGATGTACATCAAATGCTTCTTTCTAGGAAAGCACTGTAACTGCTCTGAACACGGTATGTGCCGTACACTCTGAGAACATTTCATGAGCAGCAGAAGTTCCTTGCAGCACCCACGATGTATTTTTGTGCTGATGTGATTCCAGGCAGCCAAAGATTCTCTCACTGTTGTTCAGAGTTGAAATAAATACAGTACTAGAAACTTACAATCTGGGGGGATTTTAATGCAATATCCAAATAAGAAGAAAATAGCTGTTAAACAGAAGTAAATGTAAACCTGGGGGTGGTAGCTGGAGAGAATTGATATATTTTGTGCGAGTTTGACTACTTGCACCAGTTTTCACATAAATAAACATCATTAGGATGTGCTTCCAAATCTTAATGAATTTTTTTCAGCTGTGTACCATAGAATAGCGCCAGAGAGCTGAAGAGCTACAAATCAGACTTTGCAACCTAATTTTCTCAGTGAGCTGAAAGCTTCTCTGGGTTAGTACTAGCTTTGGTTAAGACATTTCTTGGAGTTGCTCTTTGGTTCAACATTCAGGTCTGTATATATTATTTTTCTAAATTATTAATTTTAAAAAAGTAAGTGGAATTTGGATTACATGGATGCTGGGATTATGCATGGAATATGGATTATCTAGGTTGCATTGATCTGGGAATCTCTGTTAATAAAAGGCATGAAATGCCTTGTCTAAATAATTGTGAGGCTTGCTGGGATGCAGTGGGGGCAAAAAATGAGCCCTGTTACATTTTTCAAACTGTATTTTTTAGTGTGTATGAGTTTTCTACATGGTTATTTTATTCTCCAAAAATTATCTGTGCCAGAATTGTCAAACCAATGACTCTGGCTGCTTTTCTCCTCTTCATTGCTGCACGTGTGATTTTTACTGCACGTAAGGCTTCTTTTACATTCCGCAGAAGCCTGCCAGTGTTTTCTGTTCTGTTTCAAAGCAAGAGTTCACATCTAAGTGTTTTCTCACTCTAGTGGTGGAGAAAGTCTGTTGAAGTGTGCTGTGATAACTCTGCAGAGTTAAAACTCAGGGGAACAGGAATTAAGGATTTGAAAAGGTGGAAAGGTATTTTTATTTTAATAAAAGTGATGAGCATTTTATTTTCCTGGGGTATGAATACTGTTTCCCTTGCAAATGAGAATTCAGCTTCTCAAATCAAAGATCATTTAAGCAGTTGTGAATGTATGAATGAAACAAAACATAGAGATTGCGAAAGCAATGCAAATGAGTGAGGAATTTTCTTTTTAAAATTTGAAGTAAATTGAGTTGAGGGGATTTGAAACTGATGCATAATAAAAGAAACAGGCATCTAACTGCACTCAGAACCCTGCTTGTAATACAAATGTTTTAGCAACTGCATTTTCCCCTTGAATTCAGAGCTCTGTTAGAATGTCAGTGTTACATGCACTAGAACACAAGAGCTTTGGGGTCAGCAAGTAAAACTTTTCTATGTGCATGTTCTTGCACATGCTTGTTCAGGAGCATAGGTGACAAGCCTTGGACAGTTGCCTCTCTTGGGGTGCCACGTCACAGTTTTGTAACCTAAAGTCCTTTTGTAACCTAAAATCAGGGCTGCAGCCTGTGCGTGCCAGCCACAGGCAATCCCTCCAGCAGGTGGCTTACGCCTTACAGTCTGTAGGGGACTCCCTAGTGGCAGCAGACATTGACAGTGACAGGGAGCCAGCATCTTGGGAACACGGTGTTATTTACTCATCCCCTGAAAACGTCTGCTGGATACGCAGTACGTTAGTGCACGAGATGTAGCTTTGTCTCCAAAAAGGCTTATGTGGATAGGTTTTACTTGCTCATTTATAAATTCCTCTTAGCCTAGATAAGTCTGTCCCTGGCAGGCAGAGGTGGCTTTAACTGCGCTTTTACGAGATGAATTCACATCCCCTGTTTCAACCCCGAGCACACGTACACACCGGTTGTTCTGGTGCAGCCATACAGCTCACATGTGACCCAGAACAGGGACTGGATCTGGCTTAAAAATGTAAAAAAACCTGACGTGTTCTGTAGCTTTTGTTTTGTGCAGTGGAGCCAGATCTGATTCTCAGCGTGGCTGTGTCAAGATGGGAGGTTCTTGTGGATGAAATCATATTGTTAGCTTACAGCACATCTGTTGGGGGTCAGCCTGGGCTCTTCTCACTGGCACAGTAGTGCTGATTTTTGGCTTTCTTTTCCTGCTTCATTCAGATCCTTTCTCTTTTCTTGAGGTATGAAATAGCCTTTGATTCAGTTGTAAGCTTTGGAAAAATTAACACATTCAAATATGGATGGATTTATGCAGGCAGTCTCCCCAGTTAATGGTGTTGGCACTGTCAGTTCCTTTTGAAGCTGTGTCTGTGAGACATTTACCTGCTTGCTTATTTTCCTTTTTTTTCTGCTCGAAGCTCGGCAACCCCTTTATAGCTCACTTTCTTCTTCAAGGAAGCAGAGTTAAAAGTTGAAGAGCACATCTGACAACACTGATCAAAAATAAGCATTTTTCTACTTCTACCCTAACCTCTACCTCCCCTCAAGTTAATCTTTAAAACTTCCAGTGCAGTAGTTTACTAAAATAGTTAAATTTAAATATTTTGGGGAACGCCTCCGTCTTCCCTCTCCCTGACTTCCATTTTGTCCTGTGGGCTGATTATACTGGCTTATCTGTGTTCACTCCTGGGGTTGGTTGCAGATACATCTCTAATGTGAGAAGATGGCAGAAGCTGCCACTGTTATTATTGGGTTTTGAATATGTTGTAGTCTGGTATTTTCCTGCTTCTAGAGCTCTTTGAAGAGCCTGAGAACCAGTTGTGTTTGCTTTTTGAAGTTTTTCCTCTTGAGTGAGGCAGGAATCCTAACTGGCTGTTCCTGCTGATACGTGAACCCAAGAGCTTTTCCTTAGGACTGCATCCTGAAAAATGGATGTGGTGATACAATGGCCTCTCCGGTTTTTTACCGTTTTCCCTCATTCCTTCTCCTCCTCCCAGCTCACTGAGGAGAAGCACATAGATGCATGCCAAAAAACTATGTAGCGATACCTGCAGCATTGCTAGGATTTGCATGAAAAGAAATTGCAGGTTGTCTGTGTTTGTGTTTGCTGGGGAGGCCTCAGAATTTAATGGCTCTGATTGTTACTGCATTCAGGTTTCAGTGCTTGAAACAGCAAAACTGTATTAAGTCATACATAGTAATTTGAATGAAACAAGATAAAATCAAGAGGAAAGGAAGGGACTGAAGGGCCTTTAGCATGCCCTTATTAAGACTGTAACCAAAATACATGTAGAATTTAGAATTAAAGACCAAGTCTGCTTTTACACTTCTCATCTGAATATTACAGTTTCAAAGGGGAGGGATTGCTTTGACTCCTTAGTTAACAGAGGAAAGAGATGTAGAGGTGGAAAAATGTCTGATTCACCGGTTAGTACACATCCAAAATTGTCATGTTAGGCTTAGGCTTATTTTGTATATGCATGACTGCAATTTCCCCTGTGCTTAATGCACGGAGATCTAGCATTTCAGGAGACCTGGCAATAGGGATGGGAAGTGTGCTGTGTGCAGGGAGCCGCTGCCAGCCCTTGCCTGCACTGTGGCTGGCGCCTGCACTGGTTCATCCTCTTCCTTTGGCCACTGTAGCCGGGTGCTGGGCTCTGGAACAGGCTTCAGCGTGGGAGGACCACGTGTGGGCATGGCCTGATGGGCTGCTCTGATGAATTGCCATTCAAGACATTTCAAAAGCACGTGTGAGTGATAAAAAAAGCATGTGATAGATAAAGTGGGTGTTGTTGATGTAGTTGGTTTGAACATTTTAATGGAGAGATATAAGCTGTAATTTTTTCGGTGGAGCAATGTGTTGTGCTCTGCTCTCATCTCCATCCCTTCCTCCTTCCACCATTTTTTTTTTTTGTTATTTTTCAGAAACACAGGTAGTTGGCCCCCTAGATGTTTTGAGACTGCTAGTGCTGTGATATGTCAGGAACACAACTGCTGTGGATATTCACTTTATCTAGGCCATTGTTCTACAGTTGCAACAAATTATACATAGCCTGTTATGAACAGAACAAAGACTTTTCCTTATACACTGCCAGCCCTTAAATGCAGTCAGGCTCCTCTTCACACCCGAGTCTGCACAGCTTAAGTAAGTCTTTTTTATAAATAAAAATAGAGAACATAAAAGTGATGCAGGAAAGAATCCACATTTAGTCAGTCTGACGCAATTTCCCGACGATGTATCCCTGTCTTGCAGTCCCTGCGTTACCAGTAGCATTGCTTTTCAGGATGCACTCCATAGGACAGTTCTGCAGTGACCTGTGGTCCCAGCTGTGACACCCTGTAACAGAGGCACCTCACAGCCACTTCATTGGAAGCCACTTTGTCTGGTGTGATGGAATTAAGATTCTTTGAGCAGGAACTCTGATCAGGAGTAGTCTATGGGCAATGTGGGGTATAGTTTGAAGAGCAAAGCAGAGAGCCCAACTCAAAATCAAGAGATAGCTCTTGGAGTGAAATTGCTTTCTAGGTTGATACTACTAGCATTTGAAGGAGAGATACCAGTTGGATGGGTATGTATTTTGTGTGTTGTGGTATGCCAAGCTGATATACAGGACTGATTTACTACTTGATGTTTGTCTCGTGGGAGGTGGAGCTCAAAAACAACAGTCATTTAGTCCTCAGATTCTTCCCCAGTTATTTTCCTTTATTGTCTTTCTGCATTTTATTATAGCTGCAGAAGGGTATATTCCTCGAATAGATGGTGACATATATATGTAACTGAAGTCCCTATGCAATTACTACTGTAATAAAAACAAGTGATTCAGTAACTTTCTTTCAAAACTGTAAACAAACAATGAAATTAGGGATCTGCTGGAGGTGATAATTTTCCACGAGGAGATTTGATGGTCTTGTGCACACACGCGGAAGCTGTGGAGTTCCCAGGCCCTGCTTCTGGCCCTGGCAGCGACTTGCTCTGGTGGTGAGCGAGTTGCATCACTTCTCCCCAGCTTCCGTGTTAAATAGTTTCCTCTATTAACTGGCCGAATGGTTTGTTTCCTCTAGAGCACTTCATCAGGGAGCTGCCAAACCTGCCTTACAGTGGAGCCTGTCTTATTCTTTGCCGAGTCTCGCTGAAGCCAGTGGGTGTGCTTGTTAGGCCGTAATTAGACTTCGTTATGAGTAAGCAGCACCAGGCTATAAACTTAATATCCTTCTGAGGTGAGTGCTGCTTAAATAATAAGTAGCCTCCTGTTTTGTCTATCCAGTCTAGTTTAAGTCCAGTAAGCTTTCAAAATGAAACACTGTATTGTATGGCTTTAATAATGCCCTGTTAATAGCAGTTATTTCATATTGCATTTAGAACTGCCTTATATTTGATGAAAATACATATGCTGATGTGACCCTTACTAATATATACTTTCTAATTCAAATAGCTTTCTTTTGCAAGTGAGCTCTTCCTGGATGCTCTTGGCCTCAGCACTAATACTCATCTTGCATATTACTATTCCTTCTAAAGCAATTATTGCTTACATGCTGTGCAGTACATGCTGTAACAAACACTTTCATATGGAATATAAAATAAAATAGAGCTGGATATTTCAAACTTTGCATTAGCTAGAACTGCTTAGGGAATTCTGGTTTGTTTCTTCTTCAGTTCTGTTTTCCTTTGCTTCTCTACCTGTGAAAGCTGCAGAGTCCAAATACTTTCAGAATAATATGACAGGGTTAGGAGGTAGGTGATGGCACTCAGTGAGACTTGGGAATGAAAAAACTCACAGAGAACATGATCCTGTTGGTAGAAATGCAGCTTACATTATTTTAAATTAGTAAGTCAGCTACAGAAATTCCAGTTGTCAAGCATGACCCTTGAACTCTCTGTGCTATGTAGAGCCATGGGAGAGGCATGATGGGACAGCACATGTGAAGCTACATATATTGCCAAAAAATCATGTAATTGTGGTGGTTTCAAATGTGTTGGTTGTCCTTCCCTTGCCACCTGTTGTCCCTTCATCTGGCACATCCTTTTCTCTCATGGCAATGTGGCCTCACACTGTGGGTTGGCTGTGCCATTGCAGCTCTGTAAGCTGTGCAGCTTTCCTGTGAGCTGGAGTGTAAGCTGGCATGGAAAAGGAGAAAAGGAAAAGGATCAGGCTTTTTTTATTGCATCCTTGCTGGGTACAGCTAGTGGGGAAAGGGAGGAGAGGGACGAAGTGGTGAGGAATGGCAATTGCTTAGTCCAAGTGCTGCTCTCGCTCTGAGTGGTGAGGCTGTGGTGTCGGAGCACATCACACAGCCAACTTACTGCCAGCTCAGACATTCCTGTGCAGAGCTTCAGATGCTTTTGCTGCTTGTGTATGCTTTTAACAAAGTGAATGTGGTTGATGCCCATTCATCATGTAGTTGGGACTGCTCAGGACCACGGTAGGTCGGTGACCAGCTCTCTGCTAACAGGTTGCAACTTCTGAAGAGGCACGAGGCAGAAACCGCTTCCCATGTGCGGTCCCTGAGAAGCCGCCATGCCGCCTCTTCCTGGCCCAGGTGGGCGTCTTTAGGGATGAAAATAGGAAGTATGTGAGGGTAGGTCTTGGTGAAATGGTAACCGAGAAGGGGGAATAAAGCATAAGGAGGGTAGGGGCGCCCCCTGAGGCATTCTGGCTGTGCTTGTGGTGTATCAGACCCATCGGTGCTCTTCAGCATTGGGGGAAGCTTATGGCAGGCCCCAGGAGGCAACACAAGAGGGGATGGGCGGGGGAGGTGTAATTTGTGTGGATTTTGACTTTCCCCTCAAGCTCTTTCTAAACAGAACAAGAGGAACAAAACCTTTCCCCCAAATGTTTCTTCGTAAAAGGTGTAAAAACAACTGCAAACTCCTTTGTGTTATGCAGATAATTCAGAGGGTGCCTTAAACACCAAATTCAGTTGTTTGAAGTTATTTTCTGTTGAAGTTGTATGTGTGCCTCTAAAATTTCTAGGTGATTAGATGTTTGTTTAACAAAAGAGCTTGTATTCTTTAAACTGAACTAAATACCCGAGATTTCAAAGGACTTCTTAGGCAAAAGATCCACCTTCTCATCCTAAGGACTAATTACTGAGGCCTCCTGTCCTCTCAAGAGTCTCATCCTCTTAGAATACATATTGCATTTTCAGAGCACATTTCCTTGTCAGAGTTTCTCTTGTTGGGATTAGCTATTGTAGTGCTGTCACCTACCCTGCAGGGTTGCTCCTGCTTGGCTGCACGAGGGAGAAAAGGGGGAAATTACTGCAGCTCTCAAAGATGCTTTGCCCTAATTATGATTCTTACATCGAGGAGCAATGGTCCACCCAGTGCTGACCATGGGAAAACACGCGTTTGCCAAGTGTGCACTCCTGGAGATCCAGGACAAGCAATGACCTCTATTCAGGTATAAAGAAAATTTCTAATTCGGCTACTCAAGGTATGAGTTTAATGAATTTGTTTCTCGGGTTTTTTTTTTCCTTAGGCAAGTATATACATTTTTTAAGGGAGGCAGATGTTATTCCTTGCAGCAGAAAAGTACTTAAGTTTCTTTTTATTTGGTTAAGTAAAAATAGGATGTCAGTACATCTACAGGCTACTTTTGGGGCAGTCAGAATGGGCATCCCACTACATGGCCTTGATTACCCTAAGGGAACAGAAGGACTCTGGTTTTTAATTTTCACAATTTAAGCACAGTAAAATGCTGTCAAAAAAGGTCCATCAAGATTCTATAAGTGTGAGGAGGCCCTTTTCTTCTGTTATTTTTCCTTTCTAAGCTGCTTGGTCTTCCAGTGGTCTCCAAACTTGCATGCTGTGAAGTAACGAAGCAGAACATTAAATCTTTTAAATCCTAAGAGTGCCAGCAATCTACTGAGCATTTCACAGTGCTGTTGTCAGTGAAGAATGCTTGTGTGTATTCTCTACATTGTAATCCCCTGAGTGTGAAATTAGATCTAGTAACAGTTTATTTTTCTCTTCTTTAATTCTTTTTCATATCAAATATTAAATGTACTTTAACATCCTATCTGTTTCTGGGTATATAAAGCAAAGGATTGCCCTTTTGGTAAGTAGATTTCCAACTTCTTTTTTTTTTTTTTTTTTTTGGTAGCACAGCTTAATAGTATAATTTAAATGGAATAAAAGATTGTGTGAAGAATTATAGGCTTCCCCCCCCCCCCTTATTTTTATATGTGGGCTCCTTTTGAATGTTTATTAATGTCAGTCCTATGCATCTCTTTTTATATTTTAAAAATCTGCTTTAGTAGCATGTGGCCTTTTTGTGGTCAAATTTGGGCTTAATGAGTGCTTTCAAAACATTACTTTGCTAAACATAATGATAGTATTGTATTAATTTCAAGTTTCAGTAGTCCAATACTAAGTGTCTTAAATAGTTCTTATCCTTTATCCTGTTGATCACTAGTGGTAACTGACAAGACTTTTCTTTTTTTTTTTTTTTTTTTTTTTTTTTTCCCTTAGTTTAATCAAGTGAGTACAGTTTTTCTATCTGTGTCTTCAGCTGTGAAATGAGACTAATGCTTACCTGGCACATCGTGGAGTGATGTGAAACTAGCTAGTGTCTGAGATTTAGAGAGGGGCCAGGGGAGCAGGGAAAGTGTGTGAGTGACTGATATTCAGTAGCTGGCACGGATGTACAGTTATCTGCAAAGATGAAAATATGTAGACAACTGAAAAGACACGAATGAGACAGAACTGGATTAGTTTGAACAAAGAAATCCAGTGGTACAGACGGCTTAAACAGCTGAAATTGTGCTGTGCTTACCAGCATGATGAAATCCTTTCATGTGATATGGGAAGCCCCTGTGTTGTGAAGAATGGAGAAAGTTCAGATTCCTTTATGGAAAACTGAGCTACTTAGATGTTCCTCTATAGATACAGCAGGTAGTGCTTTTTGTAAATGTGGTTTGAGTTTACAAATGTCTTGTGAGTTTATCTGGAGAGAAAGTGGATAGTCAAAGGGAAGCAAGTAAGGCCATTTCTGGATGCAGGCACTAATTGGGGAAATAATTTTATTTCTGTGTAAAACAGATTTCTAGTCCCTCTTTACTGCAAGTACATTTAAATAGTAAAGTAGTTAATTTTAAGTAGTAAATTTTTTTGCATTTAGTTGACCAAAGAGAAGAAAGGACTTGCTTTCATGCTCGTAAAAGAACAAGTTGTCCTTGCTGTTGAGAATATGGTTGGTTGCTCCTCATCTGAAAACAAAGTTAGTTTTATGTCTAACCATGCACAAGGTCTGCTGCTGTAGAGAAACATGTGTATTCTTTGCTTTAAGTGAATAAATTTTTTCACTGATTTATCTTCAGTCAGGACTGTAATGTGGTGAAGCTGTGAGGGACTTTGTTGTAATGAATCCTGGAATGACCAGATTCATTGCCCTACTTAAAACAGTCAGGTAAGACTGTGGAAAACTTAAACTTCCTTATACTGATAAGGTCACAGGAGGTGCCGACTAAGACTAGCAAAGGACGAAGATTCTTTCTTCTTTAAAGCTGAGTCGCAAAAATATTTTCATGCCTTTTAAAATAATAAGTAAGAGCTTTGAGTATTCACAGATATCCTTCTTTGAGACCAATCTAGGCTGCTTTTGTGCTTGAAATTTTCTGTAATTCTGTTCAGGGTAGAAGCAGCCTTTGTTGAAGTTGCATACTTAGCCTTCCCGTGGCCTTACATGTTTTTACTGAAAAGTATGAACACTTGAAATGTTGGAATTTCCTTTAAGCATCAGCACTCTAGGCTTTTGCTTCCATTTTCTTTAATCAGGGTACATCTGAAAAACTATGCTGACATGGCAGTTATTGTCCACATGATAAATGTTTACATTGTGCTGCAAAATCAGGGGAAGCTCGTGCAAAAATTTCATTGTTTGAGATTTATTGAGATATAGGTGTGTGTGGTTTCAGGATGCTTTTTCATCCCTTGTTTCCTGGAGAACCCTCTGATATAATAATCGTGGCATTTTTCTCATGTGTGAAACTTGCTGCTGTTAGCTATGCTTTTCTGGCTTCTAGAGGTGTTTAATGAATCCTTCTTTTTGAAATCCTGTGAGAAGTGTAGCCAGATCAGAGTGGAGCAGACTCTCCTGTTTATCACTTTCCTTGCAGGGAGAGTAATTCAGCTGCTGTGCTGCTGCCTGGTGTGGCTCACAGCAGTTCATTTGCCTGTGACCTTTCCTGTGAGAGCTGTTGTACTCTTGTTGGTCAGTGTACTTCTTGTTCACACTTAATAAAGGCAGATCCTTTTGATGCTGTTGGCACAATTCTGTATGCAAAGGATCCAATGATTTGGTCACAGCATAAGCATAATGAAGTCATGCCTGTTTGCTCATTTTCTGTCCAAAAGGCTTGGTGAGAACTTGTGCATGCCTTTGTGTTAGCCATATGTCATACCCAGGATATAACTTTTGTTTTAAAATTGAGCAAGGAAATGTAGTGGAACCCATCTTTCATGATCTTTAGGATTGTTTGTTTCAGTGGGACACTATCTATGTAGAGAAAAATTCATTATTCAAAAAAACCCCAGGTCAGCCAAGTACAAAAAACTCAGTATGTTTGCCATGGCTTATAATCTAAGCAATTTCATATTAGAACTCAATCTGAAAGACTTTGAAAAGCTTTCCTTCTTCCATTTGGAGGTATTTAATTTTTTTCAGTGAATACAGCAATAAGCTTGTTGACTGGATGAATCTTCCAAATTTCGTTACAATACTATTTTAATTGGAAGATGAAAGAAAAGCTGTTATAACCAGGGGCAAAAGCAAATATGAAAGAAGTGAGAATGCTCAGAGGGACTCCATCCCTTGCTGGAGTGGCCTTTGGTATGCGCTATAGCAACACATTTAAATTATTCATACAAAAAATTTCAATGTAAGTAAAAACCATTCAGTGCTTTTTCAATAATCTTCTTCTGAAGAACAAAAGCTTTTAAAAACCTGGTAGATTTAGAGACCAGGTTTTGAAGATTTTAAAAGAAATATTGCTCTTAGATAGATGTAGTCTTGTAGCTAATAATATTGAGAACTCAGTGATGCCTTCCAGTGATCACAACTGCTTCATAAACGCTTTGTCTAGTCTTGCTTCTGTTAAAAATAATGAGAGTTTTGCCACAGGCTTCTGTGGAAGCAGGCTATGTCTCTTTAGTGAAGCAAAGCTCAAATAATTAAAGTTTGGTAGTAATTGTGAAGTTAAAGCACAGGCACAGAGTCAGAGACCAGAGAAAAAATCCTGGCCCCCATGGAAATGCACTGTCTTCCATAGTGGGTTTCCTCACAGAGCTTTTTAATAACCTAATCATCTGAGATAACTGCTGTTGTGTATTTTTTTCTGTTTGAAAAGTCGAGGAAATAATATCACAAATCATAAGGTAGTCATGGGGCTTCCTGTATTAATAATCTCTAATGGAGTGCTGATTGTCTTGGTTGAAGCATGATGTGGGTGTGTAGATAGAGTCCCTCGTAAACAATAATGTTGTCTCCTCCCTATGTACTAATTCATGACTGGAAACGCAGCAGAAAGAAATCTCATTTATTAAACAAAGGCATATTTATACAGGTACCAATTAATTCTTCTAAGATATCTGTAGCTAGATGGTGATTTCAGACAAGGATGTCTCCTCCTTGATGATCTTAATGGTGTTTTTCTTGTGTATTTTTTTCCATCTACTGCAGGAAATGAAAGAATCATGGCCCTGCCTTCATAACGTGTTCACGTAGTAGTACATGCTGTGTTTCTTTGTGGAAAATGCCACGCTGTCACACACAAACAATGACAGGTTGTGCTGGCTGTGTTGCATCAGATCTCTCCTGTTGAATTCAGGAGATCAATGAAGATGCTGAGGCATAGCCATGGTTATCCCACCAGGGGGACACTGTTGGGAATCTGAGGCTCAGAAGTGGGTGTCTGACCTGCCTCTTGCTTAGCACCCGGCCTGGGAGCTCCACCAAGCTTCAGTGCCAATCGTGGGAGTCTGAGTGAGCCTGCAAATGTTGGGCTTCAGTCAGGACTTCTCTCAACCTGTGGTGAGACACCACTCCACCCCATGTCTCACCACAGCCTTTCTCTGTGGCTTTGAAGAAGGCAGTTTCGAGGAAGTCCTGATTGATTTTTCCTTTACAGAGCTGGGATTTAGTATGCAAGTTATGAGACCCAAAGGAATCATCAGCCTGCCGTTGCATCCCTTTGATGACTTGCTGTGGCAGCATTGTGGAGCAGTGCTGCGGTGAGACCTGTATATTCTACAGTTCTGAAAGACATGAGAAGTATTTGCAACAGCTCTTTAATGTACAGCCTATGAGCAAAGGCAAAGTTAAATTAGAAGTATGGGTGATGCAAAGGTTTGTGGCAATGCCGAGTTATAGCTAAAAGAAGACAGTAGGAATTGCTGCAAAATGAATTGTCACAGAGCCTAAGAAAAGCTATCTGTGAGCTGAATGGTGCCTCCTCCACTACTGTGGTCCCACTCTCCATTCTTTGCTGAGCCACTTCAGTAAGCAGACAGAAACAAAACACATGGGATGACACGACAGAAGAAAAAAAAAAAGATTATTTTCTGTTTGGTAATGGGCTCAGCAGTGGAGCTGGGATGCCGGCAGACAGCAATTAGATCAGCTTAAGCTGCACAAAATTGGGGCCTCGGGGCTCCCTTCTGCTTCATCTCTCAGCTGTAACTGGCTGGTCTCTACTCCGACTGCAGCGAGGTTTGCAGCAGGAGCGGCCGGGGCTGGGGCTGGCGTCAGTGCCAGCGCAGCTCCAGGAGTGCTGGAGCTACATCTCTGCAGCTGCTCAGTCTTATTCTCCTCTTGATGGGCTTCATAGTGAAATAAAGGAAATTTGGGGCCTGTTTTGAGCAAAACCTTGGCCCCCGTGCCTGCTGTGCCCTCCTTGTGCTGGCGCATGTGTGTTTGTGATCGCACGGAGAATCAGACGGCGGTGGAGAGGATGGAGACTTGCCCACAGAAGGTTTGGTTTGCTTTACTTGACTTTGCCAGGTTATTTTTCAGCCAGATCAGCTCCTGGGGCCGGGTGTGTGCAGGGGTAGCCATGTCCTTTGCCTGGCGCAGGGAGAGCCGCGGGTGGGCAGCGCTGCCACCAACCATCAAACCACAGCTTCGGTGTGTCCTGTGCTGCTCTGATAGGCAGTGTGATTTGTTTGGGCTTCCCTAGAGAAAGCCATTTGTTATGAAAACTCCAATGTAATAACGTTGCTTGACTAATTCCTCCCTCATTACCCATGTGATGTGCCACAGGGAACTGTGTGATTGCATTTCCCCCAAGAATGCTGAATTTCAGTAACCTGTTCTAACGCTACTTCTATATTCTAGTAGCCTGGACTAAAGCATTTATTGATGTTGTAAAGATACGTTCGTTTCCAGTAAAATTTTCAGCTTTGCACTTTAATATGGATACTTAAATATTTTCAGGTACTTTGAACTGATCTTGATGGAACACAGCTTTATTATTTTGTTAAAGCTCAGTGTCACTCATAAAATCTAAGTTGCTTTAGAGAAGTGAATATCTCCTGATGTTTTTAAAGCAAATGTCTTCATTTAGTTGTAGATAAATGGTAGATTTATTAATTTTTAAAATATATGTATGAAGGCAAAAAAGAGGGAAGAAATACATAAATGTCGAGTTACTCTGTAGTTGCTTACTACAAATGCATTTATGCCTTAGACATCACTAAATGAAATGCCCTCCTTTTACAAGTGCACTTGTTATCTCTTCATGTTGCAATGATGAGTCAAATTAGAGTTCAGTGGTAACTATATTCATTGGAAAAATTGAACAATATTAGTCTTAATGTTTCCCCTTATAATTATGGGAAATACATGATTATATTTGTGGGGTTGGTTGGCTACCTATACATCTAATAACCATAATTATTACATAGAAGTAAAACAGAAGCATGGGCTTTTCTGATGCTACGTAAATTTCTTTGGAGCTTAGTAACGATTGCAATGAACATGCATTTTTGAAGAAGACAAACAAACAAATGGGTCAGTTGGCAAGCTGACAACTTGCTAGAGTTTCTGCTGACTCCTCTGAGTTTCCACTGTGATCGCCTTCCTTTGAAAACAGGACGAACGGGTTCAAATTTATCTGGCTGTGCTGTCTAAATTGGCCGCTTTTCACTGTCACAGTAAATGAATTTTGATTAAAGAGATGTTTGAGCAAAGGTGGTGACAGATTTATGCTGTGCAAAGCTTTACCTGGTGACCTGAGAGTCTGGGCCTGGCACTATTCTATATTTAGAAGGGACAATTGACTACAGCAGGAGCAACTGAAAATTTTTATTAGAACTGTGCAGCTTTTATAATTATGCAGCTAAAGGACACATTTTGGCTTATGGATGAAAACTTTACAATTTATTTTGGTATATATAAAAGGTCAGAGTCCAAGTGCCCAGATTCTAACCTAAGTGTTTGTCATTTTGAGTGCACAATACATTTTAAACCAAGCAAAAATAACAACAGAGAATGCTGCTGAGTAAACCTAAATCACTGAACCGCTTAAAAAAAGTAAATAATAAAAAAAGCAAAGACTCTCAACTCCTCACTTTTTAAGCAATACTAGTGAACTGAATCTCTACCTGGAAGATGTCAAAATTCAAATTTACAATACTGTCAAATGACTGTCAGTGTTTTCATACTGCCTCACACCAGATGGGGGAGGTTTATAAATTGAAGTATAACTAAGAAGGCCTTTTAAAATGGGATTTAATATTTCACGTGTTCCAGGAGCAGCATTTCTTTTTTGGATAACCTTTTTGTTAGCTGCTTTGTATTTGGGACTTCACCTATTGGGTAGATTTAAACAGTCTGCAATATTTAAAAAGAATGGGAAGTGTCTCTATCTGTGTATATGTATAAATAGATAAAAGCAGATGTCTGATGGGAGTAATTTCCTGCAGAGAGAAGATGCTGACTGAATGTACTCCATTGCACCTGGATTTTTTTTTTTTTTTGTGTATGTGTGTTTGTATGTGTTTTATAGAACATCAAAAGTCTTTAATAAAGTCATCTGTCTATTGATAGCTTTCATATAAATTTAGAATGTTAAAAAACTTATCATCAATTATAGAAATGGTAAGGTGCCCATAGTATTTTCTTTCCCAGCGGCAGTTAAAGCAGTTTAATTTATATTAGTAAAGTTGTTCCATTTTAAGTTCCTTATGTGTTGCTAGTGACAGTTTCACTTGATGTTTTTGTTTGGAGTAAAACTGAGTTTTGGGATTTACTTTGGGTCTCAAAATGAAATACTTCTCCCAGTTCTCCAGCCAGGATGTTTTCAGGCACTAGACTGTGGATTTTAGCTGGCTTAGGTCACCTTACATGCAAAGACTGTTTTAAAGCAGGAAATTGATACATTTAGGAATTTTAAAAATTGTTGTTCCTTTCAGGATTAGTACAATGCTCATGAAAGTTTGGATGAATGTGTGGGTTGAGAGAATTGTTGTGCAGTTTGTCCAGGTACTGTATGTATTTGCTGCCTTGGTAACACTGATATCAGACCAGGTAAGGGCCAGAAGAGATGACAGGGATGGAAAGAAGGCAGGGTGCCTGCAGTGAATCTGGCTGGAGAGGCAGCCAAGTGGACCATCCCATGGGGAGGCTGGCCTCCACAGCCCTAGGAGAGGTACTTGCTTCCCACTCAGAGTCTACAAGCAGATCCTGTGTTTCTATTACAGTCTGCCCAGGTTTAAAATCCCTGGAGTTCCTCAAGCCCATTATTTGGTAAGAGGACAGACTATTTTTACATGAAGTGTGTAAGGCTAATATTGCACAGTCCAAGAGTATTACAAGAAAGTGTTGGTATGTGTAAAAAAACCCCCAAAACTTATGATCGAGTTTGTATTAATGCATTTATGTGAAAAGTTATTTTTGAAAAAGCCTTCATATTGCATCAAATCCAAGTTTAAATAATGAAGTCCAAGATTCTCCAGTTACTGATGAGTTTTGTACATGGTGCTATTGTAATTTTTGGAAGAGACACAGGAGTGACTTCATTTGAATCAAGCGGTATGGCTGTTTTCCACCATCTCCTGGAAGTGGTCTGAGAGAAACACATGTACTCTGTATCCTTCCACAGAACTACTGAGGGTCCACATCTACAAAGCCCTCATTAAAATGTGCTAGTCCTTCTCAAATCACTAAAAACAAGAAATGAATTGCCAAGCTTATAAAACTATATGTTCTGCTCAACAACACTGTCTTTCTCTTTAGCTTGGTATATTTAAAGAAAAGCAGCCAGTCTGGTTGACATTTTCTAGGAATATTCCAGGCCCTAGTACCAGAAATCTGTTCATTTTATTTACATTAGCTTTCCCCAAAGGGGAAGAAACATGCAGCACAGTGCTGTGTTAGCCTAGCCATGCCTTCTAGTGCTTCTGCAGGTTGCAGCAATAATTCTGCTGCTTATGGTCTCTGTAGAAAATGTGTTGATAACATGAGTGATCATCTGCAGGAGAAGTAACAGGTGACAGAGAACAGTGGTGGGAGAATGGAAGGAATGGCTCTTTTCGAGAAACAACTGGCAGGTGGTAAAATGAACACTTGTTTGGGAGAATTTTTGAACCAGTGGTGAGGAGGGTGGTGCAAGTGAAGTTTCTGAGGGGGACAGGTTGAAGGACAAAGGCTAATGGACAGAGTGCAGTTGGCTTGGAAAAGCGATGGATGATGTGTTTGGCCTCTGATATTTTCTCTTGCATAAGTTTTTCCCTCCTTGCTGCATCAAGTGGGCTCCAGACATGTCAGCCTCGGGGACAGTAGATGTCTGAGGATTTCAGCTTTGGTTGCAGTGGCTCTCAGCTGGAGAGCAGACTTTAGCTCACAGGAAACCAGATTTTAGCATTGTGATTGTGTTGCTTTGTGTGGACTTGAGCACTTCTGCTGGAGGCCAGCTGTGTTTGGAGGGCAGGCTGCTGGCTGCACTGGTGGCACAAGGGGAATGCTGACAAAATCTAAGTATCACTTCAGGTTCATTTATAGGCAAGGGCTTGTTGGCAGCTGTGGCAGGTAAATTAAACTGTGCAGCATCTTCCTTAGCTCATGACAGGGACCATGGGCCACTGCAAGTGTCTTTCACTGTGCCCCAAGTGCTGGCAAAGCAACATCAGGCTCCTTCTGAGAGGCCATACTGCTGAGAATTTAGCAAATGGAATATAATAAAAACCAGGCTGAAATGACATCATTCTTTTCTGTTTCATAAGCACGCGCTGCATGTGTGGACAGTGCACAGATGTTTTGCTTTGATGACTTGCTCTGTAAGTTTATGGCCTCGGAATGGTGATAACTAAAGAGGTTGGTTTTATTTTGAACTGCATTAAATTTTGTGGAAGCATGTATTGAACTTGAAGTTACATGCCTGCAATTTTTAGGATGTTTTAGTCGTAAAAATGGAATATTTTACTACTTAAGGTTTCAAGGTTTTTTAAATTTTTATTACTCTTCCTCTTCCATTTTTCGGTTGCTAATTGTTTCCAGACATTTTTTCACTATGATGAAGACCTTTGTCAATGTTTTCCTTTTATTTAGTTTCTTTCTTTTTTTCCTTCTTTTAAAGCGCAGTGTGTAGGAAGGTGTTTTGATTCCATCCTCTTGCTAAAAAGTCACAGCTTTAAACTCATGTTTCTTGCCATCGGGATTTCTTGCCACTGGTATCTGAAAAAAAAAAAAAGAAAAAATCTCTGGAGAATTTTCTAATGGTTTGTCTTAGTTTATGCTTGTATTTCAGACTAGACTCTATTGTGTCTAAGAGCAGGAATGATATAGGCTGCCTGAAACTGCTGATTGCTAGGGAACAGCTTTGCTAGATGAACATAACACATTCCATAGGTTTCTCCCTTTTATGGTCTCAGTTACAGATTTTTTTTTTAGCTTCAGTATATTTTAGTGAAGTATTCTGCTTTTAAAGAGACATTCAACATATGTGTGTCTGCTTTGACAAAGGGGCAGCACGCTATACATCAGATCAAAAAATCATTTTTCAGTTTGACTATATAATCCTACTAAATGGAGTTTATTATTCCCTGTATGTCTTTTCTCTTGTTTGCCAAAGTTCCTGTTCCTTAATATTGCCCCCAAGTTTCCTGAGAACTTCCCAATTCCCAAGACCAGGACACTATTTTTGTCTTTTGTGTTGATGATTCAGAAATGCCATAAATTGAGAAGAGGAAATTAAGCAGTAATATAGATACAGTGGAGATGATAGCAGACTGTTTCAGCTGTGGACCATCAGATTGACAGTAGAGCATAGCTGGTGTTTCTTAAGCCATGATTTGTGTTTCAGAGCACTGAAAGGGATCAATAAAATGGAAGAAAAAGTTTTTCATTTTATGTCATATGAAAGCTGGGCTGAGTTCTCAAAAACCCCTCACCAACAATAAAAAATAAAAACCCTACCAAAACAGAAAAAAAAAATCACGAAACAAGACCAATCCATGTTTAAATGCCCCACACTTGTAAAATCTTTGAAGGCAATGAAGCTTTAGGTCAGGTTCCTTACATTGGTGAGGAAAATACTTCACTCTTCTGTTCCCAAATTGTGTCATCTTTCTTGTGGGCAGGCAATCATCTTCATCCTTCTGATGGAAACACTAGCTCTCGTTCTGATTATCTTTTTTTGTTTCAAATCTTTGTTAGCAGACTCCTATGTTGTCTAGCTCTCTCCCCATTGTGTTCCTTTGCATGACAAAAGCATGTGATTTTTTTTTTTTGTAAATGTTCTAAACTATTGTTGAGTTCTAGTTCCAAAGCATTATTTTGGTTTAAAGGAATTATGATTTCTTTGAGTAACTGACTCTTCTGCACTACTTATCTCTTGTCAGCTGTCTGTTCATTTGATCACAAGAGAAAAGGTGCCTGGGCTGTACCTCTTGTTTTTGAGGCAACCCTGTCAATTAATGGCTTAGTTTATTAAATGCCAATTAAAATCTTTTCAGTATACCCTGATTATTAGTAATTTATGCTGTTAAATAGTCATTAATGCTGCTTCTTTCTCACCCCTCAATATATTGGCTTAATTTTTTCTAAGAAAGGACAAAGAAAATGTTGGTATATAGCAAACAAAGGTCACTTGACAAAATTTGTAGGCATCATCTTTGTTTCATCTTTAGATACAAAGTGTTACAGGTAGAATTTAGTCCCTTCTTGCTTTTTCTGAGAACAAAGTAGGTTTTTTTGGAAGCTGATCTATAAACTCAGTAGTAACCTGTCTCTGAGAAGAAAATAAGGAAATACAAATAGGAATTTTTTCAATCAGACCTTACAGTTTAATCTTTTACATCATTCCATATAAAAATTGGTAAGCTCATTTATTGGTTAATTGCCTTGTGTAGGTGTCAGTGATTGAATTTTTAGTCTCATGTGTTTTTGTCCTAAATTCTTTTCTGATGCAGGAAAAATGAAATGGGAGAGGCGGAAAATAGATGAAGTACAAATCTTGTGACAGTAATTGATAGCTAGGTGGAGGCATCCATCCAGAGATGCCTGCTTGTCTTTATACACACCCAGTTTAGTGTGATTGAGAAAGAGAATTTGCAGAGCTGGTAAAGAAAGGGAGGGAGGTGGATTTGCTCCTGACAGTCTGACTCTGGTCATTTCAAATGTTGTTTACTTTGCACTTCAAAAAAAACAACTGTGGAATTGCTCTTTTCAGAATGAGAGCTTTTTAAAATTTGGGGACTTTTTAAGTCTGAATAAAATTAAAGTGTACCCAATGATGAAACTTTTTAAAATTTGAGATCAGGTTTTCAGTAAACTCTCTGAGTAAAATAAGCATTGTGGTATAAGATTTTAAGTTTCATTAATTATTGAGCTAAATAATTTTAAGCACTTGTGCTAATTTTTGGCTGTGTTTTTTTGGGGGAAGGGTATGTGTTATTGGTTTGTATTGGCTAAAGCCTTTACAGCCATATGGAAAGGTTTCTTACTTTCATACAGCTGCCGCTTCAGTTTTTGCTTCTCTTCTAACCCTTGGGAGCTTGCAGTATTTTTGCTAGTGTGCTTGTTCTCACTACTTGGAGATGAGTTAACTACTTAAACTACTTTCACTACTAAGGGTGTGCATCCAATTATCCAATAATTAAAAGCTTGTATTTTCTTTCTTCCATCCTGATGGGGCATTACCTCAACAGAAGTTAAAATTATTGTATGCAAGCATTCAGCACCCTCCCCAGAAAACCATCCCTTATCCTGCTCTAGCTGCATTCCTGCAGTCTAACTCCTTCCATTGCAGAGAATCTGGCTAAGATTTTCCCACCTGTAGAAGTGGGTTTAAGCAAAGCCTTCAGGATCTTGAGTTTAGCCCCCAAAAACTGTGAAATATGGAAACAAAATGCATTTTAAGTAACTCTTGGGATTTGAACTTTTATGATGTTTATGTTGTGTGAATTTCTGCATCCCTCAAAATAAATTTAGAAATTTTCACTTTCCTTTGAAGATAAAAGACATGACTCTTGCCCAGATACGTGACTCTCAAGAACTTGGATGTGGGAAGAAGCAGCACAAATATGATTCACCCTGAATTTTGCAGAAATTGGCAGCACAGTCAAAGGCGCTGAGGGAATGGTTCGCGTGGATGCTGCTTCCCCCCACACCCTGCATGCAGAGCTGCTCTGTGGTTGCTCTGTGCTATCTTGCCTTCCTTGGCTTAGTTTCCCACTTGCACTATCCTGGGAAGCTGAGTAAGGAGAGGGAGTGATAGTGAGGAGAATGTTTGATGAAGTTAAAGATATTTTCTCATGTGTCAGTTTGTGGCTCTGACTAACAGTGTCCGTGACTGGAGAAGAAAGCAGTCATTATGAGAAGCTGTGGGATGAGAAGGGAAGGTAGGAGGGGGGCCAGCCTTCCTGCAGACCCAGTTTTACAGGCAGAACCTGTAGGACAACTGCAGATGAACCTCTAGTGAAGACATGCAAAAAACAACAGCCCTCTCTAAGCTTAAAACTAGCTGGTAATGCCTAAAGGATGAGTGTCTGCCCAGTGGACCTGCTGCTGAAAGCAGGAAAAGTATTTTAGGATGCATCTTGAGCTGTTTTTCCAAGAAGGGGCGTGTGCATGTTCTGTGCCTTGACTGAGGAGTGAGCTTGTATGCGCGCACCTCAGCTGCAAGGCAGTGACATCTCTTTTCCATCAGGGCTGGAATGCCAGAGATGCCTGTCCTACTCTTACTCACATGACTGACTTTGTCTTCTTGGTTTTTTTTCTCTCTGTGCTTACCACTCTAGCACAGAAACGTATTTCTGCCCTGTCTTGTACTGGCTTTCTACAGTATGGTCTGAAGCTGAAGGTTTCCGTGAAAAATCAAAAGAAGTGTTGAAAGCCAAGTAGCAGGCAACAGCATTGTCAGGGAAGCCTGGAGTTAAAAAATTTATAAGGGAAACAAGTTTCTCTGGAATTAAGGTGGAAATACACTTCCACTTAATTTCAACGGGCTAACAAATTGTAATGTTTATAGTTGGCTGACAATGTAGAAATAACTCATGAACCAAAAGAAAAGTTTACTTCAGAAGACAGCTCTCAAATTATTTACCTTGGCTTCATCCTTCCCTGAACTAGGGAGAACAAAATAATGTTTCCCTCTCTTGATCTCTGTCTTGGCTGGTTGCTGAGATGCTTTTGGATATAATTCTTAGAATAGGAGGGAATTTCCAGCATAGCAAAACTGATTGCCAAACCCAAAAAAAAGAAAGTCTGCATCCAGTAATGACATTCTGGACATCCTGGATGCCATATTCCTTTTCTGCCATCTCAATGAATTTTCCACACGTTTTTATGAAGTGTTTTGAGTCTATTTTGGTGATATAATTCGCATGAATGTTTTGAGTGCTCTCTTTGCTCAAACTCGACCTCACCCCTATGGAGATTTTTTTATTTTTTTCTGTGTTGAAAACTGCCAAAGACTTAAAGCTTCATTTTCCCACACAGAGTGGAAATAAAGCACTTTTAAAAAACCAAAACAACAAAGCACACTCAAGAAACGCCACTTCAAACAGATTTTCCCCCAAAAGAAGAGTTCTGTTTGAAAATCAAAGCGGTTGTTTGGTTTGGGGGTTTTTTTGGTTTGGTTTTTTTTTTTTTTTACTTTGAATAGACATCCAGGGATGTACTGTGCTCAGACCTTCTTTTCCTTATCAATACCCTGAATTTGTTCACCAGAGAACTGGAGAGTTTGCAGAACTCCTGGACAGTTGTAGCCATGGAAGTACAACAGCTTAACCTGCCACACCCTGCTCTAGGAGTTCCTGTTCTTTCAGTGCTCGTGTCCACCCTTCTGCTTCAGTTTGCAGCGTCTTTCACTGTGCTGACACAGCTGGTTGGGGGCCATGAGTTGGCTCACTGCAGTGATTCAGATGAAATCCCAGCATTTCTGGGAGGCCAGGATTGCAGTGTCACAGTGTGCAGGGCAGTGCCTGAAGCAGCGGTGCTTGGGCAGGATGAGCCCAGCTGAGGTGCACCCAGAGGGCTGGGAGGGACAGGACCTTGCTTTTCTGGATTTATGAGAGCAAGAGAAAAGGTGCTTCATAATGCCCTCACCTCAGGGCAGATCCCACTGACTACCCAGGAGGGTGGGCTGCAAGCGACTCTCCTGGTGAATGTTATACGGGAGGTTTTTTGAGATGCTCACAGTGACCCCTGGAGCACCCAGAATTTAGGAGCCATAAAGGAACTGCACAGTGCTTTAACTTCTTTATTAAGTGTCTAAAAAAGTAGCACACTTTTTTTTTTCTTTTAAGACAAACCACATAGGATGCTAAGTTGGCATTCAAACTGGATTTTAAGATGCCTTTTAAGCATTGCTGCAGGATGCTGGCAGGTACCAAATATTTTAGCCAGTATGTGATATTATTTATTTATTCATTTCCCTCCTGAGTTATGTTTAGAGCTGTCAATCTGTTGTGTTCTGCAACAGGATGCTGTAACCAGAGCAGCCCTTCATAAATTAAGGTCAGTTGGGTGCAGTGCTGTAACAACAGCCTGTAGAAACAGCCTCAGACCAAGGCATCTTTTGTTAACCAGAGGGATATTAACTACACTGGGAGTTCCTGAAAGTGGGTGGTTTCTACTGCCAAGCTCAGCAACGCTTTGTCATAATGAAAAAACAATACTGTCTGCAAGTAGGGATTGAAAGCGTCTCCTCACATCTGTTTGTCTAAGGGAAAAGGTGCCATTGGATGAGAGTAGCAAATCCTGCTGTGACTGTGCTTGTGCTTGAAGGGAAAGCCTTAAATGCCAGCAAATGGCCAGGCGTCTTTCATGAAGCTAGTTTAATTTATTTTTAGACTTGATTAATAGTTACTGCAACATTTGCCTTGCACATTTTTAAATGGAATGCTTAAAAAAACCCCCTTGTTTAATATGTGATTCCTTCTGTGTAATTGTGCTCTCATACAATGTCTTTGGTGAGAATGAACTAGCAGAGTTTTACCCAGAATTGTTTGGAAGATACCAGTGTGGAAAGCAGAGATGACTCACAGTGCCTTGGAGGAAGAAGAGCTAGCAGTTAACCACAGAGCATGGCATTATCTCTATGCCAAAGCTGGCTGAGAAAGCCAGCAGATTTTCCACTTCACTATGTTGGGGAGAAAAAAGTACTCCAGAGAAATATTGTCTCTCTAAGCAATCTTGATAATCTCAACTTGATGAGTTTAGAACAGGTGTAACATGGGAGGCATGTGAATCAAAAGAAGGTGGTAGTTCCCATCTAGAAACCATTGTTATTTTTATTTAATGAATAAATATATATCAAGCATTCTCATTTTTAGTGGATTCCCTTGGGTGAATAAACTTGGTTGCACAACAAGAATGTGGTATGTGATGGATAGAGCTCATGATTAGATAATAAGTATTACTGCATAGATTTATTTTGTATCTAATCCCATGTGTCTGTACTTTTATTTGTTCAGGAATATCTAAATGGCATCTCTTTCTACTGCAGGCAATTTGCCAGATGCCTGTAAATAAGGAATGTCTACTGCAAGGGAAATAATAAGTATCTCTTACTTCTCAATGTAATTTGTTTGCCATTTGCATTTAGTGATGTAGTGTTCTTGTTGGGGAAGGTGGCTTGACTTTACAGGCAGAATTACATGAAAAACACAGCAGTTAAACCTTCATTTTGATTTCATTACAATAAAAATCTGTCTTTTACAGTATAGAGTTGAATACTTTCTTTTGGGGCAAGTGTTTAAATTAATTTGACATATCCTGTTACATCTAGTGACCTTTACTTACACAGAAAATACAGTAAGAAAGGGCTTGGCTTCCATTTTGTGTCCTTTTTCTCATCAGTCACTTTCTGAAAGATGTAAAGACATATTATTGCGGTAGTGCTGTGCTGCCCTGGGACCTGGGCATGTTGTCCTAATGCTCCACTTCTTTTCGTGTAAGTGTGGAAGCTTGGGTATCCAGCTCTAGCCATGTTCATTGTTTCTGCCAAGGAGAAGGTAAAAGACTTCACGAAATACTGGATTTAGCATGTGGGCTGCCAGTTGTGCCAAAAGAAGAAAAAAAAAAATGGTGCAGATTGGAGCAATATTTTGGCATTTGCCATAGGAGAAGTCAAGCTGAAGGATTGATACTTGGTTTCCAAGCATCTGAAGAGGAAGGTGTTGAAGAACCTGGGTGATGAATACCTTAAGAGTTGCTTTCAGGCTGGCAAGGTAGTCCAAGCAGATTGTCTTCTGGGCAGGCAAAAGCACTGAATGAAGACTAAGCCTGTAATTTAGTCCACTGGTTAACAGTGAAATGTCTGGATGACTTCATTTAACAATGACTATCGAGGTGTGAATCTTTTTGCCCTGATGAAACCACCTGAAATAGTGATTGGTGGTTGGCATTGGCTGTGAGAAGGCAGTGAGTCTGCTTTCTAAACTCTCCTGCTTGGGAGAAGTGGGTTTGGGTTGTTACTATTGTGGGAGACCTCCACTGGGCTCTCAACAGATTAGTATCTGATGAACAAACATTTTTTACACCTGTAATTTCAATAGTAAGTGATTTCTCTTTCACTTTCTACCCCTCCCACCCTGTATTTCAGTGAGTGCCAGAAGATGAGCTTTCTTTAGATACATAAACAAGATGATGTGGTGCAAATTACAGAAGATTGCAAAACCTTGATTTCATTTCTCTGCACTGTGATTTAAGAATTGATACTCTTGGGTTTTTAACTGTGACTAAGCAACTGTTTTGTTGAGGCTGATTATTTCACATGCCAGTGGTTGACAGGTAGCATGAGATTATTCCTCCTGCTAGCTTGAATGTCCTTATTTATCCTGTCTTCTCTTCTACTGAGGATAACTTGGACTTCAATTTACCCTCCTGTTCTCATCTTATTTTCACAGCTGATGAAGGTGAACATTTCCTGTGTCTCAAATGTTTTATTTAGGCGGGATCACAGGCTCTGCAGGATTGACCCTGCATATTATTCTTTTGTATTATCAGGTTTTTTCCCACCTAGGAATTTCTATTGGTAGGAGACAATATTAAACTGTTTCAAATTGGGGGGGGGGGGGGGAA
>VZUI01041091.1:0-36074 GCA_013401135.1 Cettia cetti
CCTTCCCTTCCCTTCCCTTCCCTTCCCTTCCCTTCCCTTCCCTTCCCTTCCCTTCCCTTCCCTTCCCTTCCCGGAAATGGACAAATAAGGAAGCATAAGGAAAGAAACAGAAAGAAATGAAATGAGAAGAAATAAATGAAAAGAATGGAAAAGAAAAGAGAAAAATTAATAAAATTTGTTTATTTTCTTTTCAAGGAAGTATAAAATATGTCAGTTTGTCTAGTGTTAGTGGATCTGATGTATTCTCCTGCAGAATCTATTTTTCATTTTTCCTTCTGGATTAATACAGAATCTCACATTTCTTTTTACCTACAGAGTGAAGATTACATAAAAAGCCCCACTTTTACTCCCACCACTGGTCGTCATGAACATGGACTTTTCAATTTATATCATGCAATGGATGGAGCCAGTCATTTGCATGTTTTAGTTGTCAAGGAGTATGAAATGGCCATATATAAGAAGTATTGGCCCAACCACATCATGCTTGTTCTTCCAAGCATTTTCAACAGTGCAGGAGTAGGTAAGTGCAACAAAAAGTTCTAAAAAATGTGGACACACAGCTTGGGTCCTTGAGGTGTTTTTATTAAATAGTGAAATGTAGACACACACCTTGTGGCTAGGATGTCTGATCTGGTGATCTGGATTCCATCTGAAGACACCAATACGCCACAGCGGAAGATACCCTTCTGTCTTGGTTGCAATTTCCAAACCAAGACAACTTCTCTTAATCCAGGACACCTAAAACAAGCTCAGTGAATTGCACCCTAGGAATACTTAACTCTTCTTCTGTCTTTGAAAGAAGCTGGGGGTGTTAAAACTCAGATGTAGTTACTGACTCTGTTTCCTCGTGGAAATAAGTTGTCTACTATTTGCATGGGCAGTGATGCTCTGGTTGGGTACGTCCCTTAGGTTCTGTGAAATATTCAACCCTTTGCTTGTGCTGCTGGAACAACTTATATAGAGCAGTAGTGACAAACATTCAAAATAGATCATCAGGGACAGTTTCCAATGTCATTCAGCTGGTCAGTCAACATCTCTAACTCTTTGCACTAAGAGATGCTAACGGAAACAAATATTGTCAGGTTAAAAGAAGTAGTCACTAAATCCTTAAGACACTAGCAAATCTTTACCACAGAAGTCAGGCCTCATTTTTCATCCTTCCCAATGTGGTTAAAGTTACTTGCTTGGCAAGTGACAAAGCAAGTTGGCTCTGGGTGTGTTGGGGTGTTAAAATCTTCAGATTGATTTATACCCTTGTCTGCAGAAACAGTCACTTCAAAAGGCTTCTGAGATAAAAGCAAACAGTTTCTGCCCCTATTTTTAATCTGGTGGTTTATGCCTATGGTTTCAGGTGCTGCACACTTCCTGATAAAAGAGTTGTCTTATCATAACCTGGAGCTTGAACGGAATCGGCAGGAAGAGCTGGGGATAAAACCCCAGGATATTTGGCCTTTCATTGTAATTTCAGATGATTCCTGTGTTATGTGGAATGCAGTAAAAGTTGACTGTTCAGGAGACAGGAAAAGGTAAATAGAGTAATATATGCTTTTTCAGCTGATCTCTTTTAACCTTTCTTTACATATAATTTTGAAATTGTTTGCTACACTACAACTTCTACCCTGTAAAAGCAGAGAATTATATTTTCCCAAGGAGAGTACTTTCCTAGGCATCTGTCTTTGCATAGCATGTAGCTCAGTGCCTGTTTTTCATTCCTGTTCCCTGAGGATTTATTTGCCCTGCAGCAGTTGCTGCTCAAGCTAGAGTTACTTGAACTGCAGATTTCAGACTCTGTAAACAGGAAAACATGGACACTCACATGTCCATTTTTCACCAGATTTTTCTAGGGAAGCTAAATGACAATTCTGTGCAGGTTGTGCAACTGATTTCCTTTGGCTCTTTTGTCAGTCCCAGTCTGTGTGTCTCCTTTATGAGTTTCCCACATCCCTGAACTGATATGTTTTGTTTTCATTACTTTAGAATATTGGCTAGATATTTTTGTCTATTCCATGAACAGGCCATGCAGAATTTACAGCAAACTTTCAGAGAAAATGAAACTCAATGAAAACTGAGATTTATGGACTCTAGGGGTGGGCTTGAAGGATCTTAATACTTTGTGCTTAAGTTATGGCATGAGTCAGCAACCCTCCAAGATTCATTGGAATATTGTCTAGGTAACTTTAGAAGTTTACATATCTGAGTGAAGATTTTGAGATATCTAGACTAAGTTTCAGATCTGTCATACCAGTCCCCACCACATAAGCAAAAGTTAATTTTAGCTAGAGTGAGAGAAAAAAATACAGTAAAATAAGACAAAGCTGAAGTTATCTACCTGAAAGTCATAACAACTTCCAAATGTTAATAATTGCTCTTCAGCTGAAAGAGGTTCTGAATGTTCTTTATATATTTTAAAATTAACCCATTTTCATAATTATTGTAGTGACTATACCTGGAATGAAAGGAATGTTTCCCTGAAGCAAATTCTGCAACATATTGAAGCAACTCCCAATGTCACTCATTATGCCCTAATTGGGATGAGGAAATGGTCCAGTAAAACAAAGAGTGCTGAGATCAAGGAACCATTCTCCTGCTGCCATGTGCATGACTTCATTATGCTGAATGTGGATCTGACACAGAATGTACAGTACAATCAGAACAGGCAAGTGAATCTGTAGCACCTTCAACAGAGGAAATGTTGAAGGAATAAAGGAAGTTTTATAAAAGCTCTTGGGTTTTTAGGGAGGTTGTGAATGGCATGCAGACTGATTTTGTTTTGTTAGTGGTGATTCAAAACTTTCCCAAGCTGTTAGAAGTTTGAAAAAGACATTAATTTCTATAGTTCCAAATAAAACAGTGATAATGGAGTGACAGACAGCAGTGTGCTCTACTCTCCAGGTGACCTTTGGTAAATACTGTATTTCCCTTCCAAAGGAAACAGGGATTTATGGATGAACAATGCCAAATCTCATTCTGATCTATCTATCCATCTATCTATCTATCTATCTCTGGGCTTTTTACCCTGCGTAGCACAACATTGCAGCAGACCATATGTATGGTCATCAGGAAAATCAGAAAAAATGAACAAACAAGCCTTGTTTACATTGGTGGTTGTTTCTCACGTTCATCTGTCTCAGAAATCCCACTTTTTCATTTATTGTGCCACTTAGGCTATATCAGATTATAATTTTGTTGTACACAGCATTACCACATTTAACAGAACTGTATTGACTAGGTTCATAATCTCACAGAATTTCATTGATCTGTGTGAAAAAAACTGTGGGTTTCCCCCATTTCTGAGTGATATACATTTATTACAACAGAATGAAGTGTATCTATATATATACACATAGGTAGGGTTCACTTGTCTAAAACTAGTCTTTCAGTGCCTTAAAATATGGAAGACATCCATATGGGGCTGGCAGGTGTCACATGAAATGTGTGGTTTTCTGTAAGCTGGGTTGGACAGCCCAGGTAATTAAAATGGCTCTACACAACTACACTTAGGTAACAGAACATCAGTCACTGTGCTTCTCAGAAGAACTCTGCTACCTCAGAAAGATATCTTTTGAAGCCCAAGCTTTCTTATAATGCAGAGAAGTATTCTGCTTTCATTATTCTCTGAATAAACAGATGATCTCTATTTCTATGTCACCAGCCTGACATCTTAAAAGAACAAATTTGCCCCTGTGCATCTCCTAGTAGAGAACTGTGCTCCCAGGCTGCCTAAGTGTGTTACCTTATGAAGCAATATGTATGAAGGGCAAATTGAGACAATGGCAATAAAGCAAAATGATATGAGTATAAGCAACAATGTTAAAATGTCAGGAATGCCACATCACACCACCCATTTCCTGCCTCTGTCTTTGAACCACTTGAGGCTCATGGTAATCCTGTGTGGGTACTGCTGAGTGTGAAGTATTGTAGGGCAATCCAAGCCTGGGCAAGGAAAAAGGTACATTTGAAAGCACAGAGACAGTGACAGTCAGGGATATCAAGTAACCATGTAGATATTGCTAAGATCAAAGACAAAACTTTTAAAGCCTATAACTGAGTGCCGTGTTTCTCACTGATGTTGACTGTTGCACTGACAGCTCAGTTCACTTAAATTCAAGCCCTGGATGTCAATCCAGTGGTTCTGCACATCGTCCTGTTTCCTTTGTAATATATATATTCAAAATGGAGAACTGGGTCTGAATTTTCCAGAGATCAGAATATTTGAATTTACTCAGCTTTAGGAGTTTACCTTTATTCCATCATATTTTTTAAATGGGTCATATTTATCTCAGGGATGTGTGGCCTCATTCTGCTTAATCTTTTCCTAAGTCTCAGCAGTTCTCTTGTATAAAGACTCCCTGCCTTCAAAAAATGTTCTAAAATAAAATGGCATTAGTTCTGTAGAGGAACATTGAAAAAAAGTGCTGGATATTCATATATTGAGGGAAAAATGACTAGTCAGATACTTCTGTGCATTTGATAAATCAAATGTAGGGCCCCATCCATTTCCTTGGAAGTAAAAAGAATTAATTTCCTTAACCGTATTTGGGGTAGTAATGTAGGTAGCAATTTCTTATTACTCCATTATTGTAGTAAAAGGCAAGGAAAATGTTTTAACTCCTTGGTATTTTCCTTGGCAATTTACTGCCTTTCCACTTAATTTCCCTCCCTATGTGTTTTTTTTCCCCTCTTTCTGGTCTTCTGAAACTGATTCTAGCCTAGTTTATTTTTAGAAAGCTGAAGCCCCTTTCTCTGACTGATGGGCACTGGTGGAGGGTCAGTATGTTTGATACCTGTCCTTTCTATGGAGCTGATCAAAGGCTCTGAGTGCTTATATTTGTCAGTGTGTGATGAGAAACATTCCTGCTATGATTTTTTTCTTTCCAGATTTATATGTGATGATGTTGACTTCAACTTGCGTGTGCACAGTGCTGGCCTTCTCATCTGTCGGTTCAACCACTTCAATGTCATGAAAAAGCAAATTGCAGTAGGAGGACAACGATCCTTCCACATAAAGTCCAAGGTGGGAACTGAGATCGCTGTTGCACTGTTGTGAAAATTCTGCTTCCTTTTTTGTCAGGAGAACTGAGATCTTTTGGTGCATCATCTGTTGCCAGTAATGGAGTATTTCTGCCACTTGGGACTTTTTTTAGTTATTTATGTTCTTATAATATATACAACTTTCCTTAATAGATTTCCTTTAAAACTTTGAAAAACATGCAAAGTATTTCATTGCAATCCAAGTAACCATTCACTATGTGGATTTTATCTACAGCTATAGAATTGCTCATCTTCATGAGACTTCATAGGTAGGAGTACTTTGAGTTCAAAGAAGAAACCTCAAAGAGTACAAACAAAAATATAGTTTTAAACTGCAACTGTTTTGGTAGCACATATTTTTGGCGGAATAACTTTTCTTCTTATGTAAAACTTAGATTTTTAGGGTAGAGATATATTTTATATAAACCACGATTACATAAGTACAACTTTATTGATTAAGATTGATCTCTATGAGAAATATTTTTTCCTCACAGGTATCTGACACTCCAGTTTCAATCTCCCCTGCTCAGTACATTTGTGCTCCTGACAGCAAGCACACCTTCTTGGCAGCACCTGCTCAGTTGCTCCTTGAAAAGTATCTCCAGTATCACAGCCATCGCTTCTTCCCTCTCTCACTGAAGAATTATAGCCATCCAGTGCTATCTGTGGACTGTTACCTTAACTTAGGACCACAGGTACTGAACAAAACCATTTCCAAGTAACTCTAGAAATGTGTAGGCTCTGTTTTGGATGGGTTAGTTGATGCATTCCTTAATAATGGTTACACAGCCTTTGAAGAATGAGGTACATTCCTATAATGTTAAAATTGAATTCTTAGTCCTATATTGTCAGAGGCTTCAACTAAAGTACATGGAGAGAAATCCCAGAATTGTCCTAAATACTAATATAGTCTCTGAAGTGTTTTCTCAATCTGCTATAATTTGGCTCTTCCTACAGAAAATTTCTTCCACAAGAGGGTTTTACAAATACTAGGTAACCCTTACAAAGCACTTCAAATATACAGATGTTTTAGTTCACTTCAGACTGATAAGCTGAGGCACAGAATCAAATACTAGACAACCAGTTGGAATGGAAGAAGCTTACATTAGGTCTCAAAAACTGTTGGCTCTCTCTGATGAGTTTTGATCTAAAGCCAACTCAAATATGTCAATAGAAATTTGGTACTAGGGCGGTGTGGTTCAGGAGAGAGGGACTGTTTTTATCTCTTCACTGAATACTAAGTGAAATTCAGTCTTTCTGGGTTTACTAAACTTCTCTTCCAAAGAGCTCTGTAATAACCTTCCCATGTATGCTGCTCTCAGAATATTTTGAGTTCTTAGTCTTTTGTTTCCACCATGTTTGGAAAAACAAACTCTGTGGCAGGGCATTGTACTGTTACTGTCTTCATCCCTTGCATCTTTTCAACTCTAACCCATTCAGCACATGAAATGATTTCAGTTTCATTCTGGAATTGCTGCCTGTGCTGGAATATGATACAATAGGATTGAAGGAATATGGAATAGGCATACTGGTACAGAGTCTTGGTTGCTGTGGTTCAGCTTTCCTCCACCCAAACATGCTGATCCATGCCAGATGAGTATGTATCCCAGCTAAGTAGTACAGTGGCACTTTTGAAACAAAGTTTGTATGGAAATCTGAATTTATAAATCCTGAAAGAGTGCTGTAAATTATGGGCCCGATATTTCTGAGCCTGAGAATAGCTAGCTCTTCCCTAGGGAAACTTTTCAACAATGACTACCTTTCCCATAACATTTCCAAGTAAACAATATTCCTTTCCCATAACAACCTATCCCCAGGTGTTGTTTGCTATTTCTGTTGCTTAACCAATGGAGAGAGGTGTCAATCCTATGGACCAATAATGTGCCTTTTTTAGCGCAGCATGTTATAAAAAGTCTGAATAAATTGTAAATAAAGCTTTCTGATTCTCTTCTGCCTTCTGACTGGACTCAAGCATCTTTATTTCATGTCCTACTGCAACAGTAAATATTCCCATTCTTAGTGGATTTCAGAAGTAGCCATAAAAACAAACTAGGCCAGAGGAAACTTCATAAATTCATGTATATGCACAACTCTACTAACTTGAGTAATCCTGTAGAGTTACTGTATTTACTCACATATAAATACAATATGCTGGGCAGGTCACAGCATTATGGTTGTGGGGAGCTATTGTTACTGCAGCTTTCAAACTCTATCACATCTAAGTCTCACGATAATAATAATAGTAACAATACATAGTTATGAACTGTGCTTTATGTATATTGTTAATAAGTAGCACGATGTTTTGGAAGGCACTATAAACTCACAATATTTGGAGCTGGAAAGCAAATCTGAATTTAAATCAGGTGCAAATACTGGAAACTTCATATGGAAGCTCGAAAGATGGTAATTTTTTTCCCTCTTCCAATCAGATTGCCGTTTGCTATGTGAGTTCTCGGCCTCATTCTCTGAATATCAGTTCTTCTGGTTTGACATTCAGTGGTCTCCTGCTGTACCTCTGTGACTCCTTTGTTGTAGCTAGCTTTTTGAAGAAGTTTCATTTTCTTAAAGGTGAGCTGCAATATTTTTATTACAAAGAATTAGGTGACGTGGTCTCTGAGAATATGGGGAAAATCTATTTTATCTGTAGTTTAAATCTATCATATTTATTTAATATATGTGCATATATGTATATATGCATGTATTCATATTTTTCTTTCTATGTCCCACCCAACTTTGATGCTTGATCATGCTGGCTCTGCATTGTGGTAAACTGGCATATGGCAGTGCTATAAGTTCTGCAGATTTCTAAATGGGAAGGAATGCTGGATCCATATCATCATACCTACAGTATGTGCACAACTCCTTACTCTGTTTGAAAACTGACTATTGAAGATTTTTGCATGAAGTACTTACCTACTGTATTCTTGGAGCTTTTCTAAATTTTGATAGAAAATGGGTGATTGGCAAGCCTCTATCAAAATCTATTTTCTATTTTTTAGAAATAGAAACTGGCTCATTTAAAATTTATTCCTAGTACCCAGTTTCTCCATGTAAACCTTATGATGGTGTGTAGCAGTGGAGACAACTAACTTCCACTTGTATTGCAGTCACATTGCAAACTTCTTTTGGATCCTTCTGCTGCCATCCTAGGCATTTGGTGCTCTGGGGATTTGTTTCACTCAGCTGCAACTGTCACTGGGAGAAGAGCACCGTGGTTAGTGCCTCTTGAAACTGGCAGAGTTGTTATAAACTGCTGTGTTCTTTGTTGCAGCTAAAACAGAGGCTACAAGTCAGTCTTGTTTTGCATAAACCAGTCAATTTTCATATCATGTATCGCAAAGAGTGTTTGCTTTGGGATTTTTTCATGTCCCCTGGCAGTCTACATGATTTTCTAACCTGTCACATGAGTATTAAACACCATGTGACTGTCTTGTTTCTTTTTATTATATTCACAGGCTTTTTTTTTCCTGGGCATTACCACTTACCTCACCATCTCTGCTGGTGAGGTAATTATTAAGGAGGACTTTTCTCATAAGCCAGGAAGCCATGCATGCAAGATAAAGTGGTTATCAGCATGTCAGACAGGACAGTTTGCATTGGTTACTGAAGTATGATTTTTTTTTACTTTGGCATTCTGTGTTTGCTTGTGTCTGCAGCCACACAGACAAGATTCTTTCTTGCCAGCACGTGCGTCTACCAATCCAAAATCCACTAAAATTTGTGATTAGTTTCAAAGACAAGTTTAGACCATTTCTGGGCAGCAAAGCACAAAGAGCTTAGTCAGCCATCAATGATTGCCTTGTGGGTCTTGCTGAGTGAGGATTTCACACACAACAAAGGTAATGATCAGAAGGGCTGCGACAGGAATGGATATAGGGCTTTAACTGGTTTGCTGTCAGGACCCATCATGACCTTCTTAGACCTGCCAGTTTTACCTTTCCTACCCTAAGGATCATGGAAAGTGCTGCTAGTCCTGTTTACTAGAGGATTATGAGGTACCTCAGGTTACCCAAGAAGATCCTGACAAATTGGTAGCTGAACATAGCTCTCCTCAAGTCCTTCCTGAGTGGCTTAATTTTCTCCCAAGCCCATTTGTAACTCCTGATGTGAGAGGAGTGGAGTCCTCTGTGCCAAAGGCTGGTGGGAGGCGGGTGATCTGAGAACAAAGGGGATACTCACTGAGTTTCTTTTGAACTATTTGCCTAGGTGCCACCCTGTGTGTGATTTGCCAGGACCGCAATTCTCTCCGCCAGACTGTTGTCCGCTTGGAGCTGGAAGACGAGTGGCAGTTCCGGCTGCGGGACGAATTCCAGACTGCCAATGCCAAAGAGGACAGGCCACTTTTCTTCCTGACTGGGAGACATATCTAATTGAAAAGAGACACATCTCCTGAATGACACAAGGCACTGATTGCCACATCTCATGAAATTACTTTTGAGAGGCTCTGCTTTCTGAACAGAAACAGGACTGTTTTCTGTTGTTTATTAGAATGATATCTAATCAGACAGTTTAAGATCATCTTTACAAACATTGAAGTGACTTTTCTAGTTTTATGTTCTGATGGAAGTAATCCCTAATTCCTGACAGAGACACAGAGACTTACGTGGTGGGAAGCATTTCATATCAGAAGAGAGGTTAATGAGTGCACTTCTTCTGTGACAGAGAAGACCACATTCAAGTTCATAAAGAAAAGGGTTAGGAAACTTTTTGCACATTCCAAAACCAGGAAATGTAAATTTAGGAGCAGGTTCTGGTTTACAAGACTTATTTATCAAACAGTTGGCAACAGGAGTTGGTACAGTTCTGTAGTTTACTGCTTCTGATTGATCCAGGCAGGCTTTTTATATGATGATTTCTAAAAAATATTTCTTTAATAGTAGGAACTCAGTTGAAGCTTTAATTTTTGGAATAACTGCCACACTGGATAGTTCTACCATGCAGGACTGTTGGAGTAGAAACCTAATTATATGTCTGGTTTTATTAGCATACGGAAGAGGGTTAACAAAGTAGATGGTAAAATGAGATCTGAACATTTAAACCTGAAACTGACATTAACTTGAATAACTGAAGAGATCAAATGGTGGGACTGACCTGCAAGTGATTTATTTCTAGAACAGTGCTGGTTTGTGACTGAATTTTAGACTGGCTGTAGACTTCAGGCTGAGGCAAGTGCACTCAGGAAAGCAGATGAGATGGTTCTAAAACACTCCCAATACACTTTCTGGGGATATTTTCTTGCCAAGGTGCTTTAAAGGAGTGATAAATGGAGATTACATTGCTGAGAAATTCAGGTGAAAATTTAAAACCATGTTCTAGAACAGCACCGGGCATTGTGATATTTTTTCTGCTCTAAATGTTAAATCAGTGGCCACTGGCTTTGTGTTGGTGTTTGAAAATGCTAAGTTGCAAGCTTTCTGTTTGTCTTTGAAGAATCAGTGTTAAAGTCACTCAGTTAAGGTGTAGGAATGATGAGTATAGACATTGTCAGAGGATATCTAATATTTGGGCAGGCCTTTCTTGCTGGATACACCAATGGGGGATCAGTGACTTTATACAGATGAAATGCCATTGGGTGTCTGAGTATTTTACAGTACTGGCGTTGAAATGCAGGCATCAGTATGACTATGCCAAAGAGCTAATTTAGGTTAATTTACAGAGAAAATGTAAGTTCTGTAAGTTGTGAATTCTGTAAGAGATGTGGATTGCTATCTACAAGGAAACTGCTATCAGTGTGCTTCTATATTTCATTGTCCATGTTTCAGAGTGAGAACTCACTTTAAGTTTTGTGAGGGAAGGTGAGCATTGCCCTATGTAAATAGTATTACTGTTCAGTTTTCACCAGTTGATTAGTTAATTTAAACTTTTTTTAAAGAAGTGTGACATTTATGTCTAATCCATTCTTTATAAATAAAGTTCATGCTGCATGGACATCTGTCTTGATGATGTACTGAACCAATAAGTACAGACACTTTTGCAGTAAAAAAAAAAAACCAAAGGAAAAGCACTGGCTGAAAGGAGTTAAAATAATTAAGGAATGACCTGAACTGATCAAGAGAAAATAGAGTACTGCTTAATGGCCTACAACATAACACAGCCTCAAAGGTTTAAGAGTTTTTGCAAGAACTCAGATTGAAAGACAGTGAGTTTAAATTTCCTTTCCTGTAACCAAATATTTCAACAACTTATACCAAGTGTCCATTAACTTTTTTCTGCGTTTTACATCTGAGATTTACTTTGTCAGTCTTCAGACATCCATTTTCTCCAAGAAACTAAAAAAGGCCTAAAGTACAAAATAATAAAAAATAAATAAAAATAAATCACATCCTTTCTTAGCATTTTCTTTTGCCACAAAGTTTCCAAAACTTTGAAAAAATACAGCTGATAGTCACCTGAAGCCATCATACTCCTGAGTGTTGTTTCATATTACCCTTTTTCTCCAGGAGTTACCTACACACTGTATGCTGTATTCAGGATAGGAGTCCCAGGGCCTGGCCTCAGCAGACCTGTGTCTATTGTGTGACCAAGTGCAATCATTCTCCATCATGGACTATATTTATGAGCAATTGTATGTGATGAAAGTTGCACACACAGCCCATTGTCTTGGAGAGCACATCCTGTAATAAGACCAGAAATGCCCTTACTCTGACCAAAATGCAGGTACTTCCTGTCATGCTGTGGGAGCATCTATTCCACCACCACATGGTAGGAAAACATTTTGCTCACAGGAGGCCAAAAAATGATGGTGGATGGGTCAGGGAGAGACAGCCTCCAAGAGCTCCATCCAAAAGTTTCTCCTTCCCTGACCTGATTTGCAGGCTAAGCCCCTCTAAAGTGTAAGCTTTCATGGAGAGAGCAATGTAGGTTTTGTGTCCAGCTGGGACTATGAGATGATAAAGTAATAATAAATAATAATGATAAATTAAAGCAAATCTCTTGGGAAAGGGGAGAGGCATCCTTTGCTGCAATCCTTGGTGCTATAGATCTTTACCAAATGTGCATGTGTAGGGCTGGGAACCCAGGTCCCAGCTCCACACTTCTCTTGTCTTTCTTTTGTGAGAAGGAATCACTGGCTCTCATCCCAGTGACCTTTGTAAGACAACTTGGCCCATGCCCATTAAGCACACAAATCATTTAAGTATTTCCTTTCGGGTTTTGGATGTGGCAAGAAAGCAGAACTCTGCATCCCATGGATTCACTTGATAATGTGATAGCAAACGAGCTTTTTATAGCCTCTGCCTTCTTTTCTAACACCTTCCATGCTTTCTGATTTAGTCATCAGCTATTATCACCTGCAGATAGTATTATTAGCATGTTCTGAATTGTCTGCCAGAGAGGGAAGTAGTTTATGATTCAGCTTCTGCAAAAGACAGAGTCCACATATAGAGAAGGTTATTGGAAAGGTAACATTATTTTTCTTCTTACCATTCTCTCTTCTCTATTAAAAAGCTCTTCACAAGCACTTAAGCACTAATATCTGGTATCTAATCACTAGAGGATCTAAGGGATTTCATCCCTCCCTTGCAAGTGCCTCCTGTTGTGGTGGTAGGGAATGTATAGGCCTCATCTCCCACTCTGCATCTAAAGGCAGCTGTTAAACACTGCTTGTGAGTGGGTTGCTTTTCCAAGGCTGTATCATGACTGACACTCTGTGGTGAAAGGTGTCACTCACACAAAAAGAAGTACAGACTCAAAGGCTGGATCAAGGGACAGCTCTACAGGGTAGAAATTGAAGAGCAAGTGAAATGGGGGCTATGAATGGATCCAGCAGCATGGAAGAAATTGGGGGGCAAGTAGAGCTCCTGGCTGCAGTAGGAGTGTTTGCAGGGGTACAAGGACCCCGGGCAGTGACTGTGTGCAGTGTGAAAGTGTCTGGACTTCCATGGAAGCTGGAATTCATGTGGGTGTCATGAACAGCTCAACAGGACCCAGCCATCTGCCACAGGCTGCTGGTCTGGTCTGGGTGAGGGAGGGTGAGAGAGGACTGCGAGCCATCCCTCCTTTCCTGGGGTCCATCCCCCAGCCTGTGCCAGAAATGGCTGTGCCAGAGCTGTTTCTCAGGGTGGTAAAGCATTGCAATTCCAATTCATAAAGCCCAACCTCTGCTTGCATCTTCTGCCATGTGTGGCTTGCCCAGAGAGCACAGGCCTGCACACTGCTGGGCACCCACAGCCCCACCCCACAACACCACACCCAGCTGCCATGCTGCCTTTCCACGTTCCCACCAGACGCCTCCTCTCTAACATCATCCCCTGAGCAACCAGTCTTAATAATTCATCTGATACCACTGAAATATTGTGGATTTACTGGTGTGAAAAAAAAAAAAAATCCATATTCTTCCCTTTTTCCTACTACCTTAAGGGTACAGCTCTTCAGTGAAAAGTAAAACTAGTCCCATATATCCTCTGCCTGGTGACTCTCTTCTGCCCCTGATCCTTGCTCCTGTCTACACCTGAATAAATACTCAGTGGTTCTGGTAGTTTGCAAATGCTTTTTATAATATTTCCAGTCTTGTTTTGAGAGCTCCCAGAATAATTGATGACTGTGGAGGACACAACTCTGGCAGTTTTGAGGCAATAGTCCAAATGCTGACATTGTCCACTGCTGACATATTATTTGGCTAGGAAGTGATGGGGTGTCAGATATAACAGACTCCTGTGTTGTGAGAAAAAAGGCATTGGGAACCAACAGCCATGATTTTAAGAAAGACCTCATAAAGCAACTTCATACATAAATGTGGTTTTGATTAAAATCCTCAAAGAAACTGAAATTTTTAATTTAGATTTACATAGGAATATAAACAGAAGGAAATTTCTCCACACTTGTTACATGACCAATGTGTTGCACCTAAACACTGAACATACTACAGAGTATTATTCTGTTAGTGTGAGCTGTTGTGCTGTGGAAAATGATGCCTGGCATCATTAACAATAATTAAACAGTATTCTTTATACTTAGAGACAACAGGACTGACAGGAAAGTGGGTTTTTACTGGTTGCTACCTATCAGAACAATCGACAGCTTGGCAAACAGATATTGGCTCAGAGGTTATTGCAGTAATCTCGGGCTTGATTCTGCATAATGAGATACACTTTCATATATGGGTTTTTGCAAACACAGAGAGCCTTTCCTTTTATGATGATGGCGTGATTTCTCTCTACTAGACCTTAAATTATTCTTGTAAATACTGTTTATTTATCAGCCATAAATCTCAAAGTTCTCTCCCAGACAAGATGGCACCTGAGGAGGGGCAGGCTGGCAGCCCTGTGTACCCTTCTTAAGTCCCCCACTAGAATCATGTTTGGCCTAAATCTGTAGCAACTTGAACTTTACCACTGCAGGAGATGCAAAACAGGAGAGTTATGACTCAGCATCTGTTAGACAGACTTTCTGTTTTGCTTTCTAAATGTAGTTTTCTTAATATACATGGTGATATAAATTTCCATAGGTATTTATGAGACAAAAGCCTTTATAGAAAGAAAAAAGAGAGGGCAGCTCCATAAGATTTGTCCATGGAAACTACTAATGTAGTGTGAAAAGCAACTATTTTAGGAGAGTGATGCTGTTCCAGTACAGTAGAGTTGTGATTATATTTAAAAATACCTTAAATTAATCTTAAAGTTGAAAAACTATTCTATTAAAAATAAGATGACAATTATCAGTTCAGCAAAATAAAGTTCACATGGAGGCTACCATGAGCTAATATTTCTATATTTAAATATTCTGGAGTGATTACAATTTTTTTTTTTTTCCTTCTCATGATACATCACTTGCAAATGCTGTTTATAAAAAGCAACTGCCTCCTCTTAAAACCCTGGGTCATGTAGTGAAATCACAGGACGTTGTTTAAAAGTGGCATGAAGACTTCTGTTTATAGCTTAATTATCCAGTGAAACTTGTTGCTAGAGGATGTCACAGAGGCTATGGACTGAGGAAGAATCTAAAAACTGATGTGAAACCTACATGAACTGTGAGTCTGAGAGCATTTTCTGTGAGTTTTGTGTCAGCTACTATTCCACATTTGCTTTTGGTTGAAAACACCAACTGGGGAAGTAACAACAAAGTTGTGAAGTCCTGAGAGTACAAAAATGGGAAGGGAGTGAGGGAAAAGCAGCTGCTGAGGTGGTTAGGGAACACTGGGAAGAAGGCAAAGAAACTGTGGCCTGGCTGTGTGGGTGTGACAGCAAGAAGGTGGGATGGGGGGGGGTAGGTAGTGGAAATGAGAACCTTGGGAAAAGCCTGGGTAACACTGTCATAATTTATGAAAATTATGGAAAAAGGTCCTTTTTCTATTCCATTAATGGTATAGTTATTATTCCATTTATGGGTATATTGATCAGAAGTGTTTGGTGATGGTCACCCTTGGTCATGGATACCAGATGCATTGATCTAGGAGCAGCAGCCCCTGGATACATCTGTGTTGCCCAGGAGAAATGCCCACATTTGTTAGTGCTTCCTGGTGAAAGCAGAAAGTTCCTGAAATCAGATGGTACAGAAAATGGCAAAGGCTTCAGGAATACAGTGTGCTGAGAAAGATGCACACCCACTTCTTGAAGAATTTGATAAATAAACATTATGCAGCATATTACAATTATTTAAATGCTATTTCTGATAGATTGTTATACTTACCCATCACAGCTTGAAAGAAAATTTATCAGAAGAAATGGGTGGAACAGTGGAAAATCACTCCAACAAACATTGGTTCCTATCTTTTAAATTTGGTGAATAGACCTTTCAGCAGGGGCAGGAATGCCATTGAAATTCATTAGGTGTGCCATTTCCCTGTTTATCTGAAATGAGAAGAATTGTATTGAATTTCCTTCCCCAAAATTGTTCCAGAAAGAAATGTGATTTTTCAGATATCTAATAAATGGGTCTCTGTGCTTACAGTCTTAACATTTTGTGTACAATGGAATAAAGTAACTTGAGCATCTTGGTAGCTTAAGTGCTGTGCTATTTTCTCTTGGAAGAGTTCCTCTACAACTTGAGGGTGACTTGGCTATTGGGCCACTGCAGATTCAGAGTTTCTAATGTGAAGCGTGAAAGTAAGCATCATTTTTTTCTGATGATTATATCTCTTCCAGATGCCTTCCTAAGGATGTCAGTGATCCTAAGACACCCATCAGGTGGAAAGTCAGTCCACCAGGGACTGGCTGCAGTGGGCCAGAGTGCCAGGGTTTCAGGGGCAGGAGCAGGTCAGGGCCAGCAGCAGGAGGCTGTGTGACAGGGCTGGAGGGATGCTGAGGGAGCCCAGCAGAACCCATATCCCAGTGAGCAACTGGAGTGAGCCCAGAGCGGGTTGCCTGCATCTAATGCCTGTCCTGTGATACAAACTGGCACTTCCTTTGCCGTGCAAAGAGCAGTTTGGCAGCTGTGTTAGTTTTGGTTGATACACAGGAATAACACTTATTCCCAATACTCCCAAAGCTTAAAGGCAACTCCATGCAGCAGTGAATTTAACTCTCAGCTGGAATGCCACAGCTTTTCTTGAGACCCAAAATAATTTTTTTTTAGGAAAGTGTTTCAGACTTTAGGCAGTCCTGCATGTGTTTTGGGATAAAAAGGGTGACAGAGCTGATGCTGATGTTGCTGTTGAAAACAACACACTGTCCAGCTATGGCCTGTGATACCCTCATCCTCCAGCTGACAATGCCTGGTGGGCTGCCAGCTGTCATAGAGGGCTGCCACTTTCTAGTCCTCTCTATCTTTACATGCTTCCTACTTAGTGACACTCTACAGTGATGAGAGACCACATGCTGGCAACAGGCTATTTCTCTAGTCTATGCCTTATTTCCAGAGTGTTTTCATCAATTGATTCTTTTCCTACTTACTGAATTTGTATATAGCCTAAGGTTAAATGTGAAGCATAGCTGGGAATATTTGTTCATTTGATAGCTATTATCAGCTCACAGTTAATGCTAGGTCTCTCCTGCAGTGGGGTGCTATAAATAGCCCATTTCATTACATAACAGTGGAAAGATTTAGAAGCCTTTGCCCAAAGTCAGACATGTAACAAGGGTTCAGGGATCTTGATAGCAACTTTATTTCACCAGCTTCTGCAGCTGGCTGCCTTATAAGCAGAGAGATGATAAATAACAAAACCCAAGCCACAGGTTGTGAATGTGAAAGTGCATCATAGCTGTGAGCTGGTGGTCAGTTTGAACACAAAACCTCAGGTTGTATCTTGGTGGCAAGGCTGCCATTCCTGCCAGCTGCCAGAAGTGATTTCAAGATGCTGGGCCCAGCTGAACCCTCAGACAGAGAAGAACTCTCAAAAGATTCAGGACAAGTTTATCTGACAAATAAATAGTGTGTGATCGGTTTGGATCTGTGTGGATTTTACATACTGGTACCAAACTAGGTACAAACAGAAGACCAAAAGGAACAAATGGAAACAAAAGTGGTCCTTTTTCAAATATTGCACAGAGAAACAGGAAAGCTGTGCTGCCTTCTCACTCATACAGTTACAGTTGTGGAGTTGTGCAGAAAGACAGAATTTGATTTTGGCATTAAGAACCTGTCTTGAAAAAAAAATAAACTATTAAAATCCATACAAAATACTCTTAATCATGATAATAAAGTGTTGGCAGTAAAAATTCCTTGTATTCTGTTCCTGGAATTTATAACTCAGTAAACTGTCTGACCATAAAATCTTATATGAAAGTTAGGATACCGACTGGAATTGAATCTGTGTTTTTCAGGCTCTAATACTTCACTGAACCTTTTGATTGAACTAGAGCACTTGAGGAGTCAGTTGCAAGGAAAGTGTTCTCTGGTTTACTGAGCTCAGGTTTCTTGCTCTGACTCTGCTTCCAAGAACTTTGGCAGGTAAAATTAGCAAGAACATGATCACAGCGAAATTATATTCTCTGGAGCTTTGTTGTCTACAGCTAAAATCTGAAGGCAGCGTTTTTGTACATGGCAGAAACCAACAGTGGCTTTAGTGGTGTATGTGAAGAACAGGAAAAAACTAGCAGCTCAGGATGTCGTCTGAGGAGGAAGATCATCCAGAGACTCCCATTGGCTCCCCTTGGTCTTGGGTAAGAGACTGTGCCCTAAGGTGGCATAAATAACACTTAAAGCTTTAGAAAAAAGTAACAAGATGTGCTGTGTGACCTTCAATAGTACTGAGTATCAGCAGCATTTTTAGTGTCCTGTTGAAGTCTGTTTCATCGATGGTTTGGTTGTCTCTAGTTCAGCCTGTGGACTTTTAAAAAAAGAATTGAATGGAGAAAACCTTCTTTTGCTTCTCCTGTGTATGTCAGGTTCTACAAGGAAACCTGACTGATTCTGTACTGTCTGCTTTGCTGTCTCACTGGCTGTGCAAAGCTACACTGTTGAAAGGTAGTTTTTAGATGTAATGGAGGTAAAAGGATGTAACAAACAGTGTCAACGTTTGCTTTGGAGGTCTGCATTAAAAAAGAGCCAGTGAAATACAGAAATGTCCTGCCATTTTTTCTCAGTAAGATTGAAGCTGCAGTATTGATGAAATACAATCTGCACTGATGCCCCCCTAATAGTGGCTGCATGGTCCTGTGTTTTAAGGTCTGGGCTGATGCCTAAGGCTGCTGGAGAGGATGCGGGTCAGTACAGGTTTCTTGCAGAAAGACAGAGGATGAATTCCCTCTGAAGGGACTTTGGGTAGAAATAGGAATAGCTCTACTGAAACACCTGGCAATTCTCTAAGTTTCAGGAAAAGGCAGGATGGGTTAGAGCAAAGGCTTTCAATTGCATTTTAAAAAGCATTAAAGCGGTTAAAAAACAATTACATGCTTAAAAATTAATATTTATTGTTTCATATATGGTTTTCACATCTTTTTATAGACACACGCACATCTATGATTTTTCAGGGAATGACTATATTTGATATGGTTTCTAAATGTGGTCAGGCATGAATGTGTGCGATATGTCAAGAACTGATACGTCCTGCAGGTACCCAAGGAATTATCTGAGACTTTTTTTGAAGGTAGAATGCATAGAACAAATTGGTTTAGCTGATGATAGGAACATGAATTTAAACTAGTCTCATCTTTGGAGGAACATGCAGGGAGGGTGAAAATGAGCACCAGTTGTTCTCACCATCAGGGCACAGGTTTCCTGGTATTTGTGTGTTGGTAGATGTCTGGTTTTGGCATATAGGAAGATAGTTTGTAAGTTTTGATTTCTAAATTAAACATAGGTGATAACTTTCTATTTCTACTGAAAATTCCCTATAGACTAAGCAAAATGGAGGCTGGGTGGGGAGAGATGGGATTGATTAGGTCACTGACGGTTGGAACACTAAGGAACATCAAGACTATATTCAATATAAACCAAACTGAGAAGGAACAAAGAATTCAGGGATTTTATTCTTTTCTTTAAACTTCAAATATCATTGAATTCCTGGCTTTCACCCTTATTAAAAAATAACAAATCCTACAAAACATTTTAACTATTGCATTTGTATGAGGTGCACTTTAGCTTTAGTTTCCTCCTAAAAATTTCTGCCACATATGTGTCTCTTAAATTGCCAAGGAAAGTAATGGATCCCACTGCTCCTTTGGACAATCTGTTTTGCAGTGAATGTACAAGTTTCATTGAGTTAAATAAATAGTGTTTTCAGCATATAAAGAATATCAGATTTCTGATAGAAATAGATGTGCTAAATATCATTTGAAACTGTTGCTATTGGCCTTTAGGAGATGCTGACTCTTGGCTTCTGCTGGGGACATCAGAAAAGAAGAACCACTTACCTCTACAGATTTACTGAAGTGGTTCTGCCTATCACTGTGTTGTAGGGTACTGCAAAAATTTTGGTCCTTGGAGAGCATGACAGGATACATATATTTGAGAATACTAAAAGCTCATCACAGAGAGCTCCTTGATAAAAAGACTCCCTAGGTATGCAAATAAAAACATGAGCCACAGGCTTTGAAATGAAGCATGTGAGAAAAAAAACTTCCATGCTTCCAGAAGCAAAAATTTGTTTTTGTCAGCATTTAGACTTCAAACTTCCTCTGATTTATCATGATGTTGCAAGAGGACCAAACAAATATGATGTCATACAGACATTTGTTTTCCATAGGGTTATGATTGAGGTTGTACACTTACATCCTTTCCAGAAGAGGAATAAATAAAAAAATAGCAAATAAATTAAGCATCACTGAGAGACGCTGATATAACATGGGCATGATGGTGAAAATTGGGACTGTCAAAACATAGCAGACATTAAGGAGAATTGTGCAAATTCCTGCATCAACAACAAACTTCCTGTACTGTCCTAGGCAAAACTCAGGTTTTATTTGCTAGTGTTTCAAATTATTCAGTAGCTGTGGTCTAAGATCTCTGCTCAGGATCTTCCTGTTCAGAATAATTTCTACAACTTTCACCTTTACCACAAGAAGCATTTGTAAAAATACTTCCTGAGCCACTTGCACTGGGTACCCAAATTAAACAGGCAGACTTGAAAATTGCAACCTTCATTTTCCTCCTCCAAAAATAATTTTTAGGTTCATTTAACCTGAATCTTTTGTTGAGTTTTGAGATCCTTTGGGAGAAGCCTTCCAGAAATGCAACACCTTGCTGCATTGCTGCCTGCTGCCAGTGCTGCTGCTGCAGTTGGCGCTGCCGTGGGAGAGGGACAGGTTGGCTCCTCAGGGCAAGTTTCCATCGTTCTCTTCCCGTCCCAGGCCAAGCCACGGGGCATGACAAAGCACTGTCATTCCTCTGGGGCTGCAGGCAGTCCTGGATTTACCAGATTCCAGTGGGGGTAGCAATTTAAGAAGCATCAATTTCTCTGGAAATCTAAGAACTCATGTATGTGTCTCACTGTGAGGCTTTTACTGCCCTGAACAGGGAGCAGGGAGGGCCGGGGCTGCCCTCACTGCACGAAGCTGTGCCGGCTCGGAGCAGCCAGAGGCACAGCCCATTTGCCCGGGGGCTGCAGCCCTGCACTTTTCATACAGCAAGGACAGCCACAGGCACAGCAGAGATGCTCCCAGCTGTCCCTGCAGATGGCAATGCTCTGGGCTCTGGGACTGCTCCATCCCAAGGACCTTTGCAGAGGAAAGATCTCTCCCAAGGAGCCTGATTCCTCCCTGCTTTCTGCCCTGCAGTTGATCTGTCCCACTTCGGGCACAGGGATCAACTATTTCCCCATGCATAGGGGCCACAGTGTCAGCTCTCCCTCTGTTTTATTTTGGTGGTCTTTTTGTAGCCATCTCCTGAGCAGACTCCAGACTTTTCAGGGGCAGGAGCATCTTTTCCCCACAGTGGCCTTAACCTGCCATGTCCAGCAGGTTGGCAGCAGCAGCCAGGGGAGCAGGTGCTGCTTCATTGCACCTCCTTACTCCCATTTTGGAGGGCTGACCCTTCAGAGTGTGGAGGGTGTATTTTTGCAAGTGTAAATAAGTCTCAGTGGTATTCACCACAGATCCGCTTTCCCCCAGCATCAAGCGCGTGTGCTGCCTTCCCACCCACTGAAAAACAAACAGTAAGTTGAACCCGGACCCTGCCCTGTGGTTTGCTCTTTGGGGAGCTGACTGCAGACCAAGTCCTTTTGCATTTTATTTAGGGCAGGTTGCAGGAGGTCAGTGATCATTCTGCATCTGGAGATCGTGTCTCAGAGAGCCTGCCCTGTCTTAATATAGATCTGAAAATTCAGCTTGGTCCACGGGGCCGAAAGGCTGTGAGGGCCATGAGTGGCTGTCAGCTGCTTCTCCCCCAGCTCCTGTCACCTCCACTGCCTTTGCACCATAATCTTAATTTGCATGATGAGTAATGCTTTAATAACACTTGTTTATCTTGTGCTGCCATAAATGTAACCAGAGCATCAACCTCCCTGTTTCTGACTCTCCTACTCTTTGAAATGGTCTGTGACACCTCAGTCTCACTTGGTGCAGTCCAAGGACTGGTCCAGCTGAAGGCTGAGCTTCAGCAACAGAGCAGCTAAACAAAACCTACTGAGGTCTAGGCTGCAAGTGTAAAACATTCTGAAGAGAGGACCAGATAAGAAAAACCCAGTCCAAACAGACAGAAAGCACAAAGGCATCTTGAAGAACCAGAGCTCTCTTAAAACCTGAGATTTTTGAAAGCAGTGACACATCTTTGTTTCCTGCTACTGGCTTTTAGATGTCTGCATTTAAAAACTTATCAAGTTGTTACCAGTCATGGCAAAGGTGAAAACTCTTCCAAGTTTAAAGACCCCTGTCTCTGGGAGGCAAGAAAAAGCTTCCTGAAAAGCAGCATAAGTCTGACACTTCTGCTCCATCTTCCCAAAGAGCTTCTGTTCCAAATCAATGAGCAGATAAAGGGCTGGGCTGTCATCAACTGAGCGTTTCCCACTGACATCACCCAGTGAGCCATGAGGCCACGGATGCCATAACAGGGAGTGCACAAAAAGGGACCATGGTTTTGGCACCTCAGAATGTGTCCCCTCTGTTTCTAATGAGCATAAGCTGGAGAGATCATTGAAAAGCCTGCATAGCAAAATGGTCCAGAAAATACAGAACTGTCTATTACTTTGCTTGAAATTATATATTTGGGGTGGGGAATGCATTAAGGAAATGAGACCAAGTGAGCTTGGGGATCTCATTGCTTTTACAGAGCTAGAAATAATTTAGAAATTGCATATACTGAAGGCTAGAGACAGGCATGAAAGTGAGCATGGGAACAGAAAGCAAAGCCGTGCTTGCCTATGGAGCAAAGGAGCAAGGAGAAGAGGAGGACGTGTTTTACTCAAAGCCTCATGCATGGCCATCCTGTCAGGGCACACTGCCTCACACTGCCCCATGCTCCCAGTTCAGATGCACTGTGAATTAGAACTGAGGAAAATGCCACCTGGGGATTGCAGTTCCTGAAATGAGGAACGGAAGTGACCACAAAACCATACTCAGAATCAATTTTCTCTCTTTTGGTACTAGTAGCCGCACTCATAGGAAAATCAGCCACTAATTTTATGAGAATTTATGAGTATAATATCATATATATTAATGCAAAAAGAAGTTCCTGAAACGGTTTCCCCTTTAATCTATAATCTGTATTGTTCCAAATGGAGCTGGTAGTTTCTGCTGTAACTTCACCATCATCCCCGAGTTCTTTACACCTGTGCTGCTGCCTGCTGCTGAAAGCTGACAGCAAAGGAGAGCCTTCAGTCAGCTGTGCATAGCCTCTTTGTGTTCTGTCTTGCAGGGATGAATTTTGTGGACTTCAGTGTGAATTTTGTTCAGGTTCAGCTTCCCGTGACCTTGCCATTGTGCTCAGGGGCAGGAGGCAAAAGCCTGTTTATCCCTCAGTAGTACCATTTAGAAGTTACAGCTCTTTAAATCTTCAACAAGTAACAAACTTGTGATTTTTATCTTCACAGTCCCACAGGAAGTTCATCATCAAAACCACAAACCACAGCACAAAAAGGCAATCATTTACTCAAACACAGCAGATTCTATATTACAGGCACTGTTACCAGGCAATGGAGACATGCCTGCTCATAATAAATTCTCCATCCTCCATTCAGAAAAACCAAGAAGAAAATACCTGATGGAGGCCTTTATGTGTTCTGCATTTTTTTCTTGCCCTCTTTTCCTTTTTTCCCTTCTGTCTTCTGAATTTCAGAAAAGCTCCTGAGCTGATCTTGGTAGTAATGCTGGTTTTGTGACTTTGTAGAAAAATGCTCACTATAATGGATGAGCAAATTGCACTTTCCACAACAGAAATGGGGACAAGGAAGCATGGCTGCTCCCAAGCAAGAGAGGCTGGGAAGCAGCCCCCTTTCATGAAGGTCTAAGTCAACAAGGAAAAAAAACTGCAAAAGGACAGGCTGAACACTGGCATCTGGTCTAATTTTTTTTTTTTTTTTTATTCAGACCCCCTCTCCCCTAAAGTAAACCATATTAATCATCTAAGGAAGACTGCTGAGAGGAGTAAGTTTGCAGGATTAGTCTAGAAATGAATCCAGTACACAGCGAATTGCTACTTTTCTTTGCTCCTTCTTTACTCCTTCAGTGAACTTGGAGCCTTTCCTTCAGGAAGTTGGAGCCTTTGAATCAAGCAGCAGATATCTGATCCATGGATCAGGTGAATAGTTTTAGCATATTCTTCTTTTAAATGCAGAGCTAGCAATATGTCTGCATAGCAACACAGACAAAAAATACTGTCTGTTTCATTCTAACCCAATCTATATTTTTTGTTTCCATTAATTGATTCATTAATTTTTTGTTTCCATTAATTGATTCATTAATGTTATGTGTTCCAGGTCAAAGTCCCAATGCAAAAATCTGTAATAAGGAAAAAAAATAGTGAGAATAGGTATTTCATAAAGGTTATTTCCCAGCTCTTCTGGGCTACAAAATATCTTAAAATGAAATAAATATTTTCCAATGAATTTTCATGAAAAAGTGGCAAGCCCCAGTTCTGCTCTCTCCTGCTTTTTTTTTTTTTTTTTGGAGAAGTTGTATTGCTGCCAAAAGGCTTTTAAAGTGAGGGATTTTTAAATCAAAAGTGCCCTCCAGTGGTCCCACGTATTATTTTTGGCTGACACCTGATATTTATCTTCCCCTTCTTAGAAATGAGGCCATATGATATTTAATGGCTTGTAGCAAGTAGAACCAATTAAATTGGATGCACTCTTTTAAAAAAAGGTCAGTTAATCTGGATGTACCCTTATAATGAGATATTTTGTATACCTGCAAACCAATTTGAAAGCTTTAAATTTATTTGCTTTAATTTTTTTTTCATCTCAGGAATGTTTTTTCATGCATTGTGCTGGAGTATTCTCTCTGCTCACACTCTGCACGTGGTACAGCTTTGACTCTAACACCATCCATATTGCAATCTGCTACAGGATGGAGGTGACCTTTTAAAAGCAAACAATATATCATCAGGCAACTCAAGGGTATTTTTAACTTAGACAAGCGATTAAGAATTCAGCACAGTTTTGCTAATAAAATCATTAATTTTTCCTTTAAAATCTGGAAATTATGATGGATTACCCTATCTTTTCCCAAGTATTTTAGGATCTCATGGACTCATTATTTCTTGGATAATTTAAGGCAGAGAAGGATCAGGGACAGGTATAAATTGAGGCTTTTTGGGATTCCATCTCAGTAAATATCTCTGAGAAATCCCTAGAGTTCAAGGATTTTCTTTCATTACAATTTTCTGAACTCCTCTACTTTGCCAGTTGTGCTTAGAGGTTTATATGAGTCAAAAGCATCTGAGAGGCAGCATTCCTTCAGAGGGACTCTTTGGAAATCCAATGGAAATATACTCTTAAATAATTAAATAATGTGCAATAAATATTTTATTCAAAAACTCTTTTGGAAAACAACAGTTTCCTTAACCTGTTTTAGCCTTATTAAAAAAAACCCCAAAAACAGATTAGACCTGTAGGAGAGTTTTCCCAATGGATATTTAAACACCTGTAATCTTTATTTCCTTAGCTAAATTGGATTCACTGTATGAGTCCTGGTGCTTTTGTAAAATCAGTGGAAATGCAACAGTCATTGCAAGTGAGCTAACTTAAAGCAATTACAGGCATGACTTTTGATAAAAAAGTTTGGGTGCTCCTAAATCCCTTCTCCTGGAATTGTAATGTTTTCTGTGCAATAGAGGCCAAAATTTGAATATAAATCAGGAAGACTTGGCTCTCAGCTAAAACTGAGAAATGAGCTGTGGCTCTTGCCCTGGTCAGAGCAGTGCTGGCCTGAGACAGGATGACAAAGCTATTTTCCCTCATGCTGCTGGATGAGTTTCAATAACCCTCTGCAACTTTCTCAGCTGCTCCATCTGTTGAAAGTGGATTATGTTAATGATGCCTTTTGCAATGTATTGCGACATCCATCAGGCTGTGCTGGGTGTGAGCAGGGTAATGCAGGTAACAAACAGTACAAATACAACAAAACTTTTTTTCTCTTCTATGTGAAAAGCAACACTAAGTGAAAGGAATTTAAATGAAAGAAGATGTTCTATTTTTCATCAAATTCCTCTCCTGCTTCCCTCCAGTAGCTGTATTAGACTTGTAAAGGACGAGCCCATGAAGATAGGCACATACCACAGCAACACCTGTTTATATAACCCATGCTAGAAAATTCATGTTGTCCTCAAAATTAATACACTTTCTCTCTTTTTTCCCCCTAGGATAACAGGTTGTGGATAGTCAGGCCCTAATGGTATAACTGAGAACAGGAAGTTTCCTGTCACTTTTAATTTATTTGACTAATTCACTAATTTTATCTTTTCCTCCCTTGGTAAGTGCTGCACAAATCTCAAAAGATCAGGAAATAGTACAGAAAAGAGAGCTCTGCCAGGACCTGTGAAACAAAAAGAAAATGGATGGTAGAAGGAACGGCATTTTATCTTGGCATAACTCTGTGACAGACAAAAAGGTGGTTTATTAATAGTGGTTTGGCAGACATACTATACCAACACTTCATGACTGCAAGAAGAAGACCAAAGCAGGTGTCTAATTTCCTGCAGGCAGCCTGTGCCTGAGGGGGGGGAGGTTTTTGCAGCAGGAGTGGCAATGGTAAAGTTTCCTCAGTTTTCTTGGCAGCTCTGGGCAGCCGGGTAGGAGAAGGAAGTTTCTGTAATGGATGCAGAACTATGAAAATGTTCTGGATTGAGAATTAACCCAGTGCTTACTACAGGATCCAGATTTGGCTTTTGCTTGGGCTGGGCATTTTACTTGCAGCCTGTAAGCAGGAAAGGACAAAAGCAGGACAGCCTGTGGGGATGGATCCAGGTTTGGGAACAGATAGGGGTTATTGGTGAGAGCGAAGCAGAGTTGGAGGGTGAGGGCTGACTGATCCAGGGACATGGGGACACTGGCTGATGGGGAAAAGGTTTCCCTTCCACACAGCTCCCATGTAAACTGTAGGCAAGAGCTGGGCTGTTTCCAGCCCAGCAATGCTTTTCCTTAGCTTTTGGCAGGCGCTAGAAGGAGCCTTTGCCCTCCATTGAGGAGGGCTGCCAAACACCAGAGGCATCAGTGTCTAGCCCTTCCTCATATGGCATCTGGGAACAAAACCTCAATCTCAGACACTCCAGAGATTCCCACAGGTTCCCTGGGGCTCCCATTTTCCTGTGGATTCATTTAATATCCATCCACACTGGAGAAAAAAAGGAACAAAATAGGATGCTGCAGGTTTGTAACCTCACCTCAGTGGAAAGACAGGTTTGTTTGAATTCACTGAAGGATTTATTTCTAAAGGCCAAAGGCAACAATCCTGTTGGAGTAACTCAGTCCTTGGAGTTGTCTCTATCTCTCCACTCCCTACAGAGGGAAATGTGAGCTCACTTAGGCTTCCTCTAAGGTTTGGGAAGATGCTACTCACTAGGTATCTGCACATGGGAGAGGCAGTTCCTCACTTTAGCTGGCTTGTCTCAGTTCACAGCCATTGAACACTGGTCTTAATTGCTTGGCAATACCAGTAGTTTATTTTTTGCTTTGTAAATCCTCAGACAAGCATTCCTGAAAGCAGGCTGGAGCAGACATACCTCCTGACTACTTGCTGGTCTTGTGGTAGCTGTGCAGCATGTTCCTGACCCTGCCATACACAAACCCTTCAGCTCATCCTAGGCTGCCTCCATTAATGATGACTTGTTCCTTATTACATTAAAAAAGTTGGTGGCAAGTAGCAGAGAGTGAATGACTGCCCAGACTTTTGAATGCTAAGATTTGGGAAAACTCCACTTAAATTAATGAGGATTTCACAAAAGAGGCATCCTGTCACAACCTTTTCAATTTGTCCTTGTACAGCATGTGACAAAGTGACCCCAAATTAAAGCTTCAAAACACTGCTGAAGGCCAACAAACAGCAATATAGAAAGTGAGTCTTTGTGCATCCTCTTTTTCTTTATAAACTCTAGGATAATTTAATGCTGAGACAAAGGAAGATCTTTTGAGTGCTAAACTGATTTTCAGTGTGTATTTGCACTTGTTTTCACTTTTCTATTGACTATGAGAGCTTTGCTGAAGAGAAGTTGACTTTGATGGTAGTGGTATGCCCTAGGTGAGATACAAAACCAGATCTAGCCTGTGGGGAAAAAGGATGGAAAATTTAATGGGTAAAGAATAGCAGGCAGTTATGAAAATGATCTTTCCAAGAAAGGTCAGAGGTACATTTATAGAAAAAATTTTGTAACTAAACACTCTATGTCATGCCATGCTAAGGAAGCTTAAACAGATCACGCTCTAACAGTGCAACACTCTGTGGATTAGAAAGGGAATCCAGGTGTAACCATCTTTCTTATGACTATTTAAGGTAAAAGGGGCAGCCCCAGGATCAAATCCCACTTAAAAAAGGTGGCCTTGAAGTTAAGGGGAACTATTCTCTCACCTTAATGTCAGAAAGGTACACCTGGGCTGAATATGGTAATTAAATATCTTTGGATTGGATACCATGGGGACTCCAAACCCAGTGCTATCTCACTAACACAAGAACTAACAATCCAACCTAGAAAAACAATATCTTTCCATCAACTGATGCCACATAATGAAGACTGTGGTCTGGTGAAAAAAGCTCTGAAAAGGTAAAGTCTTGTGTTGGCGCCTCAAGTGAAATAAGAACAACTGGACCTATGTGCTGGCCCTCTGCAGGAATCCCTTCACATAGGAATAATTACATTATGGGCATTGCATAATGAAGTGAAAACAAGGAAATATGCAGGAGCCTGCTATAGTAAACAGATTATTTCTTGCCACCATCTTTCTTTTTGCTGACCACTTAATCTGTGAAGTTAGTTTAAAAATGAATCCTGCCAGTCTGGAGTATCAGGAGGTGCTAATTTCTCACAGAACAGTTAACAATCCTTCATCCATTGAAGTCAGAACTACCTTTAAAGTCCAAAGCAGTCAATAAAAGATTATTCACAAAATGGAACTTTGAATGTTCCCTTAATTTTACTTCTGGGAAAATCATTCCGGTGTAAGTAACAGAAAGAGCACTTGGGATCCGCTCCACTGACACAGGTGGATCTCTGGTGGCCTTGGCTGTGTTTCTGGGTGCTGGGGAGGTTTGGAGGTGGGGGTCTTGCAACCTGTCTCTCCATACTGTTCTTAAACAACAAGTGCAAAAAAACAGAGTCCCAAAGCATTCCTGAGGACAGCTCTATTAATCCAGTGCTGCTTCACCACCAGCCTAGCTGTAGTGGCATCCTCAGGAGTGTAAAATAAACACTTGGGGTTGCTCTATTCTTGAGTTAGCCAGCCCTTTGTGGAGCATCCACTGATGAGAAACTTCATTCTCTACAGCCAGGGATCTGTAAAGCTTCACCCATAGCACTGCCCTGCCTGGAGAAAAACTACATGACAATTAAGAAAGGGAGTGATGGCTGCCAGACCACAGAGCCTTGTTTAGGCAAAATACTGAAGAAAGTAGGAGGAGAGGCAGAGAACTTCTCAAAGGGTGGCATTGTCACATGGTGAAAGAATTTCAAAGCCAGTGTAGTTATTTTACTATTAATTAAAGCCCAGTTAAGCCCAAGGGATTATTAACATTTAAAAAATATTTCTAAATACTTTTAAAGCTTTCTGCATGAACAAATACTAAATGTACACCACAGAAAAAAATGTTCCTGGCCCACTGCATTCTGAGAAGTTTCTTTCCAAGAATTTTATTCAAAGACTTCCTCTTGTTCTGCACATGCTGTTTTTCTTCTAGTCAGCAATGTTGCAGCATGTATTGATTGGATTTTATGACTGTCTTCTTCCTAGAAATAGTCCTGAACAACGTGTAGCATTCATGAGAAAAACAAATCACTTGCAATGAAGACGCACAGTCCCCTCCTCCTTATTTTCTGTCCTTCTGGACAAGAGCCAGCAGGGAGCTGCTTCCAAAGTCTATTTATGAACATGTGTTTACTTTTGCATACACGCAGTCTTTACCACATGTGAGCCCTCTCTACTGACCCAATGAAGTCAGAAACTGTGAAAATTGAGAAATTCACTTTCATAACAATAGTCCGAGTTGATAATATTTCTCTATTCTTTATTAAAAAACCAGAAGCAGAGTGAGGGTAGCTGGGTTGTGCAGCAGGGCACAGACAGCCTGCAATAGTACCAGCCGCAATGGAAGTTTCCAAACTGCCTGACCTACCCCCCTCAGCTGTAGGATTGTTTTTCCTCCTCTGTTGTTCCATTTGAGAAATCAGATCTTGGGACACAGGGTCTCTTCATATTACAAACATACCTATGTTCCACAAAATGACATAAACTTACTCCCTAAAAAGCTGTGGCTAGCAAATCCCTTAAAAAATCCCTACAAAAACTACACACAATACATTTTTTTCCTGCTGTTAGGAATGTACATGTGAGACTTTAAGATTTGAATGCTTGAAGGGTTTCAGAGAACAGCAAAACTACCTTTTAGGCTTTTTCCTAGATGGATAAAATGGAAGAAAACCCCCATTTATATTTTAATTCACTCACACTTTAATGGAGGCTTGTTATGACTCTGTCAAGTCTGCCATGAGGCCACACATTAAAACCTGTTGTGCTTATTACTGTCGCTGCCCTTGATGACTCTGGACAGTGACTTATATGCAAGTACTTACATATCATACTGACTTGATGGAACTTCCTTCTGTGGCAAAATTTAATATTCTTTGAATAAATTGCATTCTGATGGGAGGTTTTCCACAAATCAATGGACAGGGGGATAGGAAGCATCACTGGCAGCCTAAAATAGCTATGATATCCATAGGGAAGACCTCTGAGTAAGTCTACAAGCCAACAAAGTAAATAAACAGAGAGAATAAAAAGCCCAGCTAAGTTTTAGAGGTCAGTCCCAGATGTGGCCATTACCTCCCACTTGTCATGACCTTTATGCCTCTATGGAGGCAGCTGCCACAGGCAAATGGACAAAGGGTTCAATTCATAACATGAAACGCTCATGCAGCTTTTCAGTGTACAGCACCCAGTTTTTGCTGTCATCTTCCTAATCCCATCCCCACTCCTGAAATTCATGCCTAAATTCACACAGAAAACAAATGGGATCAGGGAAAGGCTCCTCTCTGAAGGCTCCCCACAAGCTTCTATAAGGTATTTGTACAAGGTATTTGTATGTGACCCACGGCAAAGTTTGCTAGTAAACACAAACACAGTCTGTGCCTGGTATTATTTGAAGAGCAGGCACAGCAGAGCAGTGGTAGCAGCTTTGCTCTGAGTACTGCTGGGTGCAGGGGAGCCTGAGGATTCAGAGTATGGCACAAACCCAGTTTCTCAAGTTTAAAAACAAGACTGCTGCCAGTTCAGCTCTGCTGCCGTACCTGTTTGACCAGAATCCTTCTGAACTAAATCAAGAACTCTTGCTAGTTCCTTTTATCTCTTTGGAGTGTCCTCTGTTTACATGATTGAATGTATCTTATGTCTCAGACTGAAGATCAGTGGGTCAGATCAGTTTCGTTTGCTCTGTATCATGAAAACAAAAATTTACAGATTCTTTGTGGCTGCAGATCCTACATAGGGCCAGATCTAGCTCTGAACTCCTTTGCCTTGTACTTAACAATGAGGGCCTGGATGACCCAAAGCCTCACCAAGCCTAAGCTGATTATGCAAGGCCATGGGCAGTGTCAATACTACAGTTGTGAAGCTCGACTACCCATCAGCCTTCTGCCTCTGGCTGTGAGGAGCAGCAGCTGTTTTCACCCTTCTTTGGTGAAGGGCATGTATTTCCCTCTTCTGTGGTCTGGGGAAAGCTGTGGGTAGCAGCTGCCATGTCCAGGGCTGGTGGAGAAGTTGCTCGGGGAGGCCTCTGGGTCTGGAAAGGCTGATGCCATGAGGGAGGGTGGGGTGAACATCAGGTGAACATCACCTCATGAAACACCTTTTGGTGGCCTGGGGTGGTTCCTAAGAGAAACATTCCCAGGTGCAGTGTTAACTGCAGCTATTAAAACATCCAACAAAAGCAAGTGTCCTGTGTGGTAGTGGGGCCACCACCTCTGCCAATGGTGGTGGCAGCCAAACATGCTCTGCCCTGTTGAATGGTCTGTGGAAGATGACAAAACAGCCCTTATCAGCATTAGACAAACAGCTGATAATTCTCTGTGGAGTGACTAGGGTGAGGTTAAGAAAAGGGAGGAGCTCAACAGGAAGAACCCAGATCTGGCATGAGGCTCTTTCAGGGTGTATTTCAAAGACCAGAGTCCCCTGCGTTAACCCAGTCCTGGGATGTACTCAGCGAGGTTTCTGGCTAAATGAGGAGCTTTATAGTGTCTTACTTTCAGTCCTTAATTTTATCTTTATTTCAAACTTCAAAGTGTGGTGAACAAACCACCATGCCTGAGCCCTGCTGCAGTTTGCAGCAGCTTCAGGACAGAAATGTCATGGATATTCTCACTTTTTTTTTTTTTTTTTTTTTTTTTTTTTTTTTTTTTTTTTTTTTTTTTTTTTTTAGGCTGGATTATTATAAAGCATTCAGCTTACATCTGGATTTCAAAATCATTTAGGAACTTGATGTAGTACATTGGGTGACGAACTCATTAAGAGCCGCCCTGCAGAGAAGGACTTGAGGGTTCTGGTGGTTGAAGAGCTGGACAGGAACTGGCAATGTGCACCCTCAGCCCAGAAAGCCAAATGTATCCTGGGCTCCATCAAAAGGAGCTCTGGTGAGACCCTGCTTGCTCTGCAGCATCCAGATCTGGGGTGTTCATGGAAAGACATGGACTTGTTGAAGCAAGTCTAGAGGAGGGACACAAAAATGCTGGAACACCTCTCCTATGAAGACAGGATGAGAGAGTTGAAATTGTTCAGCCTGGAGAAGAGGAGGTTCTGAGGAGACCTTAGATTTGCCTTCCAGTACTTGAAAGGGATTATAAAAAAAGAAAGAGAACAACTTTTTACATAAGCAGGCAGTGATCAGATAAGGGGAAGAGTTTTAAACTAAAAGTGGAGAGATTTATATTATATTTTAGAAAAAAAAAATCTGTACTGTGAGGAGTGAGGAACTGGCATGGGTTCCCAGGGAAGTTGTGGATGCTCTGTCCTTGGAAGCATACAAGGCCAGGTTGGATGGGGCATCCCTCCCCATGGTGGCGGGGTGTTAGAACTAGGTGGTCTTTAAGGTCCCTTCCATCCCAAGTCATTCTATGATTACAGTGCAGGTATCCATGTTTTCAGGAAGGAAGGCACAGGGAGAACACTGCTCATACTGCAAGGGCTGCCCTGGCACCCATGCTGTCTCCAGAGAAATAGAGGTTGTGAGGGCTGGGCAAGCAGGAAGACTCCAAACTGCTGTGATCTTCCCACCCTACTCCTGTTCCTCTGTCTCCATGCCTTGGGACCCTGGAGCTACCAGGGCTCTGAGCATAATGGCTCCTTTGACTTTGGGCCAGGTTTGAGTGAGGTGATAAAACAGAACTGGTTTCTTCTTGTGTTTCCTCCACTTCATATGATAAAACTTAACTCTGCTTCCATGTTGCAAATTACTTAAACTGTTCTGTGGCCATCTCCATGGGCAGCAGCTCCCATGTTGCCTCCTACAGACCAGTGGCTTTATTTTGGTAGCCTTAGATAAATATAGATAAGGATTTTTCTGTTTGTTAGAAGATCAAGCCATTTAACTAGGATCTCACTACTGAAGTTTCTGATGGAAATCTTGGTAGTTACATTTTTTTCCACAACATTTACTGATGTCCCAAGCTTTGTCTGACTAGTTACAACCTCTCCAGGAAAATTAAAGTTGTCAGTCAAACCTGACTTATTTGAGAAGCTAGGAAATGGTTTTCTTAGTTTAGGTCACTTAGAAAGGTAATATTGTCATGTGGCACTTGGATTGTCATCTTAACTTGAAAGAAGGTGGCCCTCCTTCCTCTTTGTTGCTCAAAATTACTCTGCAGTAGAGATAGCATCTCCTCACAAAAGGCACCTACTCCAGTTCTTTGTGAAAGAACAGACCAGCTGCTTTGACTAGGCACCCATACTACAGAGAAGATATAACTCACCCTGGGCATCAGATGGTCCTCAAGGGAAGTAATAGGATGTTTCAATCTGGTATTAGCAGAAATGAAGCACTCATTGTGTACTTAACTACATTTAGAGGCATGATTACAGTAGGAACCTGATTTAAAATACTTTACTAATTCACAAATGAGTAATTTTGTTTACAACACCTGTAACACCTATTGCATCAGTGTGATGAGCTAAACACCAGTCAGGTGATATTGGGAGACTGAGTCAGAAGTTTGAGACAGAAGAGCTGCTTAGGTCACCCTGCCCATTCCTTGGCTACTCTGCCATGCTTCCCTATAACTTGTTTCTGCACTATTTTTTTTTAAGTTCAAAGCATTTCATGTAACAGAGTTTTCATCACCGGTTTCTGAATTTTTTTCCCACTGCAAGATTTCCTTTTTAGGAATGAACTTCTGAAAATGGACTCTCATTCTGCCATGTCACTTTATCACAGACTAATACAACACACGGCTGGAAGAGACTCAGAGATCATCTGGTCCATCTCTATGCCTAGAGGCAAATTCAACTATAATTAAAACATTTCTGTCAAATGAGTATTCAGCTTGCTCTGAAAGATCTCAGCCTCTTCCGGCAATACCAGAGCTAGGGTGCTCCTACTATTATAAAGTTTTCCTAATGCCTAAATATTTCCTGTTTCATTTCATGCTCACTGCATTTCCACATCTCTCCCAAGGGGAATGGATTACAATTAATATCGCTATTTTTTGCTTGCAGTATTTTCATATAAGATATTTTTTTCCCTTTAAGTGAGAGTATGACATATAGACTAATCTGTTTTTCTGTAGATATCAGAGATATGTCTCTTACCTCAGAGTCTTTTGTTTTACTTCACCTTCTATCAACTAAAAGAAATATCTTAATTCTTAAACACTCCATTTTCAGTTAGGAAAAGTACAGTTTCGCTTAATGCTAACAGACTATGCAACATAGGGTCATAAAGACTCTCTTTAGGGGTCAAAGGGCAAATTTTCATTTGCACCACGAATTAAAAGCTTCTTAAAAATATTATTGATTTTCCCCAGACAGTTTAGGAGTATATTATTTATTTTAGACATCAGGAGAACTGTGTAATAATGCTTGTGATATCCCAAACCCCCAGAAGGGAAAAAGCTCAGATAGTTTCAGAAAAGATCTAGATCTCTTGGCTACACTGGTGGTGGTAAACTAAAGAGTGACAGTGCCCATTTTCTGGTGTGATCCACTCACCTCCTGCTATTAAGCTCCATCAGCACTCAAAACCAGTTGGCTTTCTTGAGAGGCCTGTTGGGAATGCTCTATGCTCATTCCCAAGCTGGGAGCTGCCAGCTGGCTGTGGCAGCACCCATGCCAAGTGCTGTTTTTCCAGCAGCAGGGCACAGGCCACAGCGTCCCAGTGGCTCTGCCTGTGCCTTGACTCTGATTATCTTGTACAGGCATAGCACTTGTGTCCTATTTCACTAGCTGAAGTGCAAGGTCATCTTTTCCCCCCATTAGCTTGTTCTCTAAGGTCAGCAGGGTGCCTGCTCAGGCTGGACAGCTGAAAGAAAGATTTAATGCATTGTGTCTGCTTTAAAATCATTCTTGCTCATGTCACTTTGCATTTCCAAGCCTACTAAATAGGAATGGCAGACAGTTGATTTATAACAGTCACTTTGAAAATGGGCAAAATATAACTCATTAAATACTAAATTTTTCCATTAACTGAATGAAAAATCCTTAGGGCTGTTTTTCAAATGTGAGCAGGAACAGAGATTAGACAACTCAAAAGATCAAATACTTAACTGCAACATTAACTGTACTTTCAAAATGTTGGCAGGGATCCTGGAGAGTCGCGTGGTTGTTGCACAAGTACACAAAGAATATTTTACAAGACTGTCTCTGATCACTGTTTTTCAGAGGAACTGAATGCACAGGCAGCAGTGTGCAGCACTTTTGTAAAATAACCAACTCTGTTGCAACACACTGTTGACTTTTCTTCTAATGAAACACACTGTTTTCCTGTGCAGTTCCTATTATGTTTCTGAGATTTATTTTTTGGATCATGGAATTTTGATTTCTAGAAAGAAAGAAAGAAAGAAAGAAAGAAAGAAAGAAAGAAAGAAAAAGAAAGAAAGAAAGAAAGAAA